>JAGDQP010006179.1:0-56073 GCA_022664845.1 Lepisma saccharinum | reverse complement strand
CGGACCTGGCACCGAGTGATTACCATCTGTTCCTGTCCATGGCGAACACGTTTGCTGGTGAAAAATTCGCTTCAAGAGAGGCTTGTGAAAATCGACTGTCTCAATTTTTTGCCAATAGGGACAAGGGCTTTACGAGAGAGGCATCATGATATTACCTTCAAAATGGGAACACGTTATCGAACAAAACGGCACATATGTGACCTAAATCGGATTATTCTAACTATGGTAAGTCAAGCCTTCAATGTCATGCAAAAATAATGGATTACTTTTTACTACACCATATAAATAAAATTCTCTACTCATCGACATTTTGCTTGTTACAGTTCTAAAGAAGAGAAGCAACGGCAAACAAATAGTTAATCACAGCAAGGTATCACATTGTCACATTACTTCAACACATATCTTTCTTTTTCTCGATTATTAAAAAGCTTATGTTCAAAACACTATAATTACAATGTATTTTGGAACATATGACACTACTTTCTTCAAATATTTATCTCTATTATCTTACTATAAAAATCCTTCATACACCGGGATGGTACCTTGAACTTAGACCCTGCTCGACATCTTCCACATCTTTTCCCTTCCCTTATCCCGGCCTGAGCCTTAGATGCCTGATGGCTATAAATAAAATTCAATTCAGAACCTTCATACAGATAAGATTCCTTAATGAGAACGCTGAGGTTCTGAGTCCGAGAAGAGTCCAACTCAATAATCGTACTACCAAGAGTGACATACACGAAAATTAGACTGAAGTTCAAATTTAAGTGATTAGAATACTACTCATATATGTAATTAAATATTCAAACATATATCAAGTTTACAACTCAAGTAATATCATAGTAACCATAAATTGTTCTTATACGTTCAATGTATCAACGAAATAATTCTACAAACTTCGCATCAAAACAAGGAAAAACATCGTTTCAAGAAATTTCTACGTCCGCGTAGTTTTGGAGATATAGACGCTCAAAATTATGTTCGGCGTCGTTAAAATGACGTATTATATGGACATGTAGAGTCGTCAGCCGCGTCGGCTATGTGACAATCAAAGTTCAGCCCGAAGAATGTACCTAACTAAAATATATGTTTAAGGAGTGCATCTGATAGGACATGTATACCGCGCATTCTCAATTCCGTTATTCATAACTATGCCTCGTTTACTTGGAGTTCTTCTAGCTCGAAGGTAGGCAGATTTCGAATATGTTTAGAAAATAAATGGTTTCTTATTTTGACTTAAAGTCACCAATTAACACACACACACACAAACCTAGCCCCCCCTGGTTCATGTGGTAACTTCTCATACTTTGTATCGGCAATAGGTAGATGCGTAGGTTCGATCCCCGCAATTGGGCATATTGACTGAGGTTTTCCAGTGATACCCTTAGTTTCACTAATTGAATGAATGACAGGATGCTGCTCTAAGCAAGGCCATGGCCGATAGCTTTTCCATTCTCTACCTGCCTCATTCCGGCCGCGAATTTTACATATGTGGATGAAAATCACGACCGGGGGCGGAGTCATATTCAACCACCAATCAAAATCTTCATAGCATCCTCTAGTCCGCTGCTAGCTGCTTACTGTTCACTGCTGCTAACTAACAAGTCTACAATGTATCAAAATTACCCTGTTTGAAAGAAATTAGGAAGTTAAAAATATAACTACAAATTCTATCCGACCAATGCCAGTTCGCTTAACTCTTAAGATGTAATCTCTACTGACTAGAATGACTACATTTGAAAGTTAATACAAGTAATAAAAGTTATTTTCAGTGGTAAATTCAGAAAATATATATTACCGTGAAGGTATTGTGTTGGTAGATCCTGCCTACTAGCGGAAGAAGTTACAGCCAATTATGTATCAGAAATTTATAAAAAAAAATTATACCCTTGTAGAATAGTGTAAAAGATATAGATAGATTAATATCAACTCCAATTGAAGCTATAGTAGTGATTTTAATTTTTAGATTGTTCTAGATTACGAAGATACATTATGCTAAATAAATAGTATATTATCAAAGCAAAATGAATTTGTACAAGGAGAAATCTACAGTCTGAGTAAGAGCATAATTCCGAAGTAATATAGTAAGGAAAGTCAATATAGAGATAATTTCTAAAACTATCGTGATTGCGACTTCAGCATCTAGTTCACAAATTGGCAGTAACCTAACAAAACATATCACAGTAATTTTCTATATTATCTACTTCTTATAGTGTTGCATGGATTTCAAATGTTCCTTTAATTTTTCGGATGCGAAGAATGCAGAATGTGATGTAAAATCAAAGGATGATATAATTGCAAGAATACACGACGTAATTCATTGTGATCTTGTACTTATATTATCATTTGGTTTTACATCACATTCTGCATTCTGCACATCCAAAATTAGGAACATAACGGCCTTTTAAAAGCACATTCAATACAATATAACTGAAGCATTTAGCTTATATAAAGAATTACCAATACAAAGATTCAATTAAGCTAGATTCTGTGCAGAAATTACCAATTTCAATTACTATGGAAAATAATGTCCAGTATTAAAACATTTTGAAAGGGTACAAAAGTATCTTACAAGTAAAACGGCTTATTGATAACATCTGTCAATCTTTCGCTTTTTAACACCGTAAGCGCATTTATTTGAATGCAGTTTGATTCGATCCCCAACAAGAACCATCACATTGTTGGAAAATAACTAAACACCAATATCATTTCATTATTCCTTGAAGAAAATGCATTTAACAATGAGCCCAAATCAGTGGCGTATCCTGACTTTTGAGGTTGGGCATGTATAGAAATTAAAGATGACCTCCATCCAATTGATCTTTACAGACTTGCAATTCCCTCTTTCTTATTGTCATAGACCTCAAGTAACGAAGTTCGACACATGGTAGTTTCACAGGTGATTTACAAGCGTTTCAATCGCATGCCAGTTGTCAACAGTGAGCTTATGAAAAAAGGAACCGAAAAGCTGATAATTTCTTCTCGTTTTGGTGGTAAATTGTATTTTCCTACAGAAAAAAGAATAGGATAGCGCGGCAGGACGTACAATAACAAGACATAGGGAGCAAAAAAGAATTTAAAAAATAAATATCATCTGCTGCCGCTCACGGAAATTACAGCTACCACTAAGGAGGAAGTAATTAAGTTATTTCATAACTTTTATCCTTTTCTAGACGAAAGGCGAAAATAGGAAGTATCCTCATAAGTCAAGAAAATATGAGTATATAACACATTTAGAAGTTTATCTTGTGGTTTTTCTGGAAATACAAAAATCCACACATATTCCACACAGAATTCCACTCCACGCAAATTACACACAACTGCTCCTTTTGTGGAATTCCACAGCGCTGCATCACACACTATCTCATCAAGATGAATGCAAGTTTTAGCGTTGCATACATTTTGGATTTCTCCCGCGTCTTTCACCCACGGTCACAAGCAAGCGGACGACAAAGATCTTGAGTAGACGCCCACATACATAGACGAGAATACTGCAGCGCCGCACGTGAACAGTTTACTAAACTACTTACTGCCAGCATTCTTATTACGGGTTCTGGTCTAGCATATTAGGTGAAGTTTCGTAATTTCTGGAAATCTTTTCTGTTTTCTTCTTGGAAAATAATAAAATAAATAAACCAGAATCCGAAGGCATGCAATGGATGCCTTGCATTCATGGAGAATACGCCACTGGCCCAAATGCATAAAAGTCTAAGAGTGTAGACAATTGACCCGCTCACGACATAAAAGTGTCAAATATTCACGTACTGTACGAGGGTACCGACAAATGTATTAGAATTAACTAAATAAAGAATATGTTCGTTTGCCCTAATACCCATTAGTTAAGTAAAAATAGCAGTGAACCTTGAACAAACTGCAACAGAATTCCTGACAGCGATTTCTAGATGAAAAATGATTCCTGAAAACGATGGAACAAAGTCTACCACTGTAGTTCTTGGCGGATGGAACAAAGTTTACCACTTCATTTCATAACTCCAACATGGCGGAAATGAACAAAATGGTGGATTTTCACAGGCTATCTATGTATGATTATAAGTTTGTTAACTCGTAGAGCCTAAACTACTTGAACGATTTTAACAAATGAGGTCTCGTTGGATTCATCTCGATCCATACTGTGTCCCACGTTATATGAAGCTATAAAATAAAAAATCCAACATGGCGGAAATCAACAACATGGTGTATTTTCGCCTGCTATATATGTGTATGTATGTAAGTTTGCTACCTCCTAGAGCCTAAACTACTTTAGCGATTTTAACAAATGAGGTGTCGTGGGATTCATCTTGATTCATACTGTGTCTTATGCTATATGCAGATGTGAAATAATAAACACAACATGGCGGAAAATAACAACATAGAAGAAATGTTCACTGGCTATCTATGTATTTACGTAAGTATGTTACATCGTAAAACCTAAACTATTTAAGCGATTTTAACAAATGAGGTGTCATTGCATTCATCTTGATCCATATTGTGTCCTAGGTTATATGAATCTATGAAATAAGAAATCCAGTATGGCGGAAATCAAGAATATGGCGGAGTTATACCTTCTAGATATGTATGTATGAAAGTATGTTACCTCAGAAAACCTAAGCTACTTGAACGATTTTAACAAATTGCTATATATTTTGATTATGTTTAAAAGTAGATAGAAGAAATATAGTGTAGCATATGTATGTATGAGCAAAAGAGTAATATCTTAAGTAAATCAAAATAAACCTTTTTAGACTTTGTTTCATCGTTTTCAGCACATATTGTTCACCTATAAACCATTGTTAGAAATTCTAAAAATTGAGCTAACTTGACTGGACTACATGTGCAATTGGAAGTTAGTCATGCTGCATTCATATAGGCAAGTATTACATACATTCTTTGCATCACTTGTTCATAATATTTGAATAGAAATGTTTGGTATTCATCATTTTCCCACTAATTTCTATAAAACAACGGATTGGTTACAAAACGGCCTTTGCCATAAATTACAATCATTGTTCAAAACACGAACTAGGTCTACCTAAAGATTGATTTCAAATAACAGGTACATGATATCTATAGAATCTAGTTGTAGTCCTGTGTGCATTCTATACACATAAGTTCGAGTTTCACGAGCCATAGTATTACTTGATACAAAGCATCATTGGTTAGCATGGTGCGACTTCATGTACTTCCACAGTAATTCGTGAGGACTGAAAATACACAAATACTCAATAGCATGATCATGTAGCAGATTATCACTACGTGAAATAATAATTTCGGTTTTCAGAGGGGAAAATAACTTTTTATTGTCATTTTGGCAATGTTATCAACAAAAACATCACATAGTAAAAAAAAAAAGGTAAAGCAACCAAACTATTTATTTCTCACTTTTACACGTATTTCTTTAATGTTGAGCTGCTCTGGTTTCAAAACTTTTGGATCGTTGTGTTCTTCTCATTGTCTATAACAAGAATCAACCAAATTACCTTTGGCCTATATATCTTCGAGTCACCCTCATTTATTTTAAACTTTGTGTGCTTTATAGTATCCAAAAATATTTTGGAATTTACTCCCATCTTCTTCTATTGATATCCTGTCAAAAGGCACTCACTCATAATTGCTCTCACTGCCGATATTTGAACTCAATATCTTCTAGGTATAAGTACTAGATATGTAAGCTTGAATGCTAGCCTCCATATTCTTTACCAATTTTGTTTACAGCGATCAAAGCAGTAAACACTGACAATTAGCAGGCAGCGTAGCGAAGGATTTTAAATATTTTGATTGGTATTTGAACATGAGTCCATTCCCGATCGCGATTTACATCAACATATGTAAAATTCGCATCCCGGCCTGAGCCAAAGAAGACAAAAGCCCACAATTCAAATCAAACACGCACACAATCATACAACCTTCAGGCAAAGTAACACAAAGCTCCATGAGGAATAAAAAAGCAAGACTATGATGACTAAGGAATAAAACTAAAACAAATGCAAAGCACTGTAGTAACGCGAAACATAATGCCTCATGAGAGTTTAGAAACAAAACAGAAAAATGACGGACTTAGAGAATTAAGGAGATAGTGAAAAACGTTATAACGTAAATAACATTAGAGATCTATACAAAGGGGTGAACTCCTTAAGATATGGTTACCAGCCGAGGCTAGGGATGATTAAAAGTTCATGTGGAGATCCTCAAGGGATCGACTGAAATTCTCAACGTGTGAAGCTTCTAAATATACACACTGGAGACCAAACAGAGAAATTTCATGCATATACCGCAGAATAACCTGAACCTAACAAGATCGAGGGCAAAATTACAAAAATGAAATTGAAAATTTTCAAATTAACACGTATTGACAACATCTCAGCCAAATTAATTAATGTGG
Organism: Lepisma saccharinum; assembly: GCA_022664845.1. Taxonomy (NCBI): domain Eukaryota; kingdom Metazoa; phylum Arthropoda; class Insecta; order Zygentoma; family Lepismatidae; genus Lepisma; species Lepisma saccharinum. The sequence goes on along the minus strand of JAGDQP010006179.1, from coordinate 49,694 downwards.
AAGGTACGGCTAAATAAAATATATAAATAAATTAATAAGTGCTATATGGAGAAAGGAGGAGATTCCAAAAGAATGGAAAACCACAAGAATAGTCCTGGTTTATAACAAAAGTGACTGTAATAATTATAGCAGAATCTTGTTACTACCAACATGTTGCAAACTATACGAAGTCCTGCTAACAAGTATAAGAAGATGAAATATTTGTAGATCACCAATATAGATTTAAAAGAAATTCATCTAATTTGAACATGATTTTCGCCTTAAGACAAATAGTGAAAAAAAATGGGAATACAATGCGTTGGTTCGTCAATTATTCACTAATTTTAGGAAAGTATATCCCAGATAGCACAGTAAATTTACAGCAAATTTGCACCAAGTTTTTTATTGCAATTCTCTAAGCTTACAGAAAGTTTGGCATTGCAAGTATGTAAACTTGCTACAAGCTTGCTACTTGCTATATGACAATTTAATTTTTTTTTTTGCAAACATTTCGCTTCAAAATTTCTATAAACTTTCACACCAAACTTGCTACAAACCTGTATTGTTAAAAAGATAGTGAGCCAACATCATACTTGTGGAGAAAACAAATTTCACCTGTCTGCCGTGTGGTTCGAAACTAGGATCTTCAGATTTGTTTGTTGTCCATCAGTGTAACCACTATATTATCGTGGTATGTCCTGACTGTCTTCTATTTTATTTGTCTTTTTATGTTAGGAAGAATGTTTATGAAATTAAGGTTTCAACTCGACACTGATTTTATCGTGTGTTCGAGCTTCGTTGATTTTTCACAAACGTGACTCTTCAGGAAAATCATAATGTTGTGTGCTTTACTGCTCGGGTCGATGCAATATTGCGTTTTTGGTCTTTGCATTGCGGATAAATGTAATAAAAGATTAATTATCTAACATTAATTGGTTAACTAATTTTCGTGAAATGCGTACAATTTTGAAAAGTGTGTAAAATGTTGCAAAATACAAAAGGAATTAAAGGGGAGCAAATATTTATAGGTACGAACAAAAAGCAATAAAGTTGCCTAAAAAAGAAAAGAAAAATCTTCATCAATCCCCGGCTTTCCACTAACGAATCCAACACGCTAACGAATCCAATACGTATAGATGTCGTATACGTAGTTCCGAGATTTGAAACGTATTAGAACAAACGGATGCCTTGTTTCCACTACTTTTTAACTTTGAATTAGAACGTAGGATCTGAAAATAAAAATAAACAAAAAGAACTAATATTGAATGGTTTGAATGAACTGTTCGTATACGCGAATGAAGAAAATTTAATACGGGACGATATTGATGCGCTACAAATTGAAATTAACACCAAGGTGTAAGTAGAAGCATGTGAAGAGATAGCCTACACGTAAACGCTGAAAAACAGAGCATGAAGAAAATAGAAATGTAACAATAATAATAAGATTAAGAAAAACTAATTTTATATACTTGCGAGCATTTGTAGCAAAGTGAAGTGAAGGAAAAAATAAGATGCCGCTTTGCATCAGGAAATGCATGTTTTAATTCAGTCCAGAAGCTTCTTACTTCGCGATTAATATCAAGAAATTTGAAACTGAAAATATGCTAAACAGTTATTCCTCCAATAATACTTTATGGTTGCGAAACTTGGAGTACGACTCTAGCAGATGTAAATAAAATAAGTGTGTTAGAAAATAAGGTCTTGAGAAAAATATACGAGCCAAAACGAACTAGATAACCGCCGAAAAGGGGAAACTTTGTAATGAAGAACTTGACAGACTGTATGATTTACCCAGCATTGTAAGAATAATGAAATAACATTGGATAAAATGAACGGGTAATGTAAGTTGGGTGGGGAAGAAACCAGATTATATTCCATCGTGGTTGGTTAGCCGGAGGGAAAAGTCTATTTTAATTTCTTAAAACCATAATAAAATTCATTTCTTGAACCTGAAGGAACGTAAACAGATTCCTAGTTTTAGGTCACAATTAATTTCAATTGGGTATATCCAGTGGCGTTCTTCAAGGTTCGAAGTTAGGTAAAGATTGGGCTAAAATTACTCAAAATTTAGATTAAAATATAGGATATTCAAAATTAAAAATATATGTTAGTAGCATTCAGTAAAGCGTAATATTTCTTCGAGATTTAACTAAAAGTTCCTAAAAAAATTAGAGTAGAGAATAAATAAAAAAAGAAATAGGAAAATAAAAAATGGAAAACGAAAATATTATACATTTTGGGCAAGTTATGATTAAAATAAACTCTGAGATCTACACTAATTGGCAGCAAGTTAATCATTTGAAAGGTCTGCCCACGATTAAGAAACTTCTCACTCAAAATATATTATTCAAGATAACGCAGTCACATGAGAAGTTCCATATTCATTCATGTAACTCTTCAAATAAATAGTATTTATAGGTTCCTCGCAACTTTATTTCTATATGATGAAGATTAAGTAATAGAAATTGAAGACCACAGGAAAAGAATGAGAACATTTTAAAAGTTCAGAATTAGCATTGCGTATACGTCCATATCAAATAAAGATTTTCATAGCAAACGGACTATACATGTCATCTTTATGCATGATAGCTTGATGAAAACGTCATTCAAAGAATAACTGATGGTACTCTTATCTCGATTTCGCAAAAAATGGGCAAAACACTTTCCTTTCCTGTGTTCATCAATTTGTTTCAATTTTAATTCATGGTATAGGAAAACTGGCCGGGTGAGCAACATTAAAAAGCAACATTGAAACATTGATCATACAGCATGCACGCATTGAACCTCAATTATCGTGCGTTCTAGAACGCTGAGCTATCATTTACGAGGTTGCAAGTGTGAATCCCGTCTGAGACATGGGTGTTCCAAGATTTAGAAAAGAATCGTCTCGTAAGTTTTTATTACATTTCCTAAATTATATTTCTCAGTCAAAAAGTAATGATTTTATTAATTCTAGTTAATTAATTTTTGTTTGTATTTTCTTTAAAAGGTATTTCAACTTGTAAAATAAATTACGACAACATTGTGCATGAAACTAAATTCCTTTTTCAGATTTTATTTTGCAAGTACTGTGTCTGAATGCATTGCGTAGATTAATTGAAGCGAAATCCTCATAACCATTACAATGAACTCCAGTTGACGCAAATGAACTGCAATAATCGATGCACTTCATTATTACACCTATTGATTCCTGGACACATTGCTTTAGCAGATTGAATATGTAATAAGCGCATTTACACAATTACTAGAGTAGTATAGAGAGAAGGCTTTAATGTGCACACTAAATCATTTCAGCTGAAACTTATGAAATTGACACTTTCAACAATACAGATAAATTATATTCTAACATAACCTAGTTGTGCATTTTTCTTTATTTAAAATATTGTAAACGCACGGCTAATAGCACAAAATTTGTCGCAGTACATTTCCTACTTATTAGTTCCACAGCATTTATTACAATAACATTTTAAAATAAATCAAGATACTTTATATTTCTTTGACAATTAGGAGTTTCGGGAGTAAACTTAGCCTGACGTAATACAACTTATTTAAGTCTTTTAAAGGTACGGTACATAGGTCTTAAACACTCCATACTAAAGGATTTCACTTATTTATTTGGTGTACGGAATACTTCCACAACTCACTACACATACTTTTTATACTATTTGCTGAAGTACACTAATAACATCACATAAGATATTTATTTTTGTCCCATACATGTTACAGCCAAAACGTACGTGATAAATATTAAGAGGGCATGGTATAAACTGTTGTTATGTGACACTAATTCAATGTAGAACGGAAATCTTTCAGATTTGAAGAACAGGTCCTGAAAATGAATAGATATTAGACGAAAGCCTTTATACGGAATAGAGAGGTCCTCAATTATTCTTTAGAAAAACATTCCTTTGTTGTTTTACTTTAGAGTAGTTTGTTGACATATTGTTTGATGTGACCAAGGGAATTCGTAAATAAGTGACCTCTGTTTGTTATGTAGTCTCTTGAAGTGAAAGAGTCCTAATGATTATTACGTCATACAGTGTATGTGGTGCCTTTTTAAATGTTATGAGGTTCATTTATGATGACGAAGAGCTATCTGTAAAAGAGAGTAAACCATATGTAAAATATAGAAAATGGTCGGAGGCTTTTGTTTATGGGTCAGAGAACGGGAAGTCTCCCTGTTATTGAGAAGTGCTTAATTAATAAAGTATTCTGTTTCAACCTAGTCAAGAAGTAGATTCTTGATACATGGACTGCAACGTTTGGTAGGATTTGTGGCGCAGTATTGAAGACTTAAGAAGATGGCTTCATTTGCGATTGCAATAGAACCTTTTGACACTGAGGACGAAAGCATTAAGTTGAATCTGGACAGATTTGAATGTTTTTACACAATTAGTAGAGTCAGTAGAGAAGTTGCTATTATTATACACACATCGTTAAACTTTGAAAATGTGTTAGTTTTCTATTATACCTGAAAGTATTTATACTATTAAAATTAGGTGAATTATTTATACTCTATGTCCTATTGTGTTAGTTAGGACCATCTATCACTATATTTCCTTCCTTATCATGAGTTCACCTATTTTCCACTATTAATGATCATCGATAACACGAGAATCTCTTACCGAAAAGTACGAAACGAAAAGCAAAACTAGTATTTTGCTGTACCTCAATTTGATCTGAAACATCTAAAACGATGGGGTGATCTATAATATGCTGTGTTGATGTCGAAGCAACTTGCTAACTTCCGATGGTAAAGAACCAAACACAGTATTGATTAAATTACATTCATCCGACCTACTCGATAAATTACGATAGGAATGCGTTATTCTCCTAATAAATATATAAGGTTGTCATGGTCATTACTAATAAATTTAATATTATGAAAAATTATGAGTTGCATCCGTTCTACTGTGTCGCAAATAAACTGTTAAAAAAAATGGTGAACGAAATCGCCATATTTATTAATCTTATCTCTAAGGTGAACAAACTACATGTGAGATAAATCTTCCAATCGACGCTCTAGAACAAATAACTTAGGGATGTAACCAGTGGTCATATTCAACAGAATTAACAACCAGAAGCGCTATAAAGATCAGAAGTGTATTGCTGAAAATGTATTCTAGGCTTTATTGGCTGCCAGCAGCTTAAATTTGCGACATTTCGAACTTACATAACTGTAAATTAATACAGAATTGAAAGCTGCTGAGATTATGAATAAGTTGACAAAAAGTCCATCTTTTCTTTCACTTTTCTAGTATGGAAAAGAATGTACGATATATATATGTATATATATGGATCCCGTTTGTCCGTTATGGAGCCATTAATAATTTCAAATTCAAATATATATTGTGCCATATACTGAATAATCTAAAGTTTCAAGAATTTTGTATTCTATATGATATATAATCTCAACTTTATGTATATTATATTCTACATAATCTAGTTCTTATCTCAAAATTAAGTACTGTATACACACATGTTTCTATGTTGTGTCATATCTTCGCATTTGAATTATCCAATGTACAGAAACATGCGCTAAATGTAGATCAAATAAACATCAATAAACGCAATATAGTTCAAGCATTTGTATGATTTTCCATTCACTATTCATCATATAGGTTAATATGAACAAACTTTCATTCCGTTTCTCTATTTCTTAATTTGTTATAAAAGCTCTCACGCAATTCGACATAGGTGTCTTCAGAATAAGAACTGAGACAATAATGTGTCACCAAAGCTATTTTCTATCCGCTAGACAGTTTCGTAGAAAGATAAGCAGACATCATAGTTACTTTCTATAGCACAGGAAAAATCACACCTGCCCTGGTCGCGTATCGAACGCTTAATGCATTGACTTTCCTTCTACTAGAATAATATTTGTTGAGGTTCTATTTTCGATTTCGATGTAATTGTATAATATAAGAAATATATATATATATATATATATCATTCAAAGAATGTCAAATATTCCTCTACATCAAAACGTACAATGATGAACTATACACAAGACTGTTTATAAAATATTTCATTTGCTCACTAAGCTTTAAAAAAATAGTAAGTTAATTCCTAATATGAACTCAAATGTATGCAGCATTTGGAAAACATATAGATCTAAGATTCCTCAAAAACGAAATTATGAAGAGAAATCGCGAAGGGTTAACCGCCATTAGATACCAAGATGAGCTCTTCTTTCCTCATGGTTGGTTTTCTCGAGATGCTGTGATCTACACTTCGTCCTCTACGACACCAATGTTTTGTTTCATGTTAGTGATGTTGCCGAATTTTGAAGGCTAAATGTGTAACGTACTTGAATTGGTGTAATCGCTCAATATATTTTAATTGAAGTGTGTAACCTACCTACCTATAATTCCTAGTAAGCTACCTATAATTCCTAGTAAGTTTTGTACTGGTCTGTAAGACGAATAGGTGATAGAAGACCTGTTTACAGAATTTTTTGTCACGCTATCTTGCATAAATGACAGGATGAAGCGTTTATATACACTATATAGATAAAATAGCGAATATTCTTCTGTATTGTATCAGTCTCGTATTAAAGCACATTGAGAATTAGCTTATTTTCTGTTCTGTTATTAATTAATTTATAATTTTGTTTTAATGTACGTAACTGAATAAATATTGAGGTAGAGAAGTCAGTAGAATTCTCGTATTGTTATCTGGAAGACCTGGGTTTGATTCCCGTCACTCGCCATCCAGACTGAGGTTTACCCTGGTTTTCCGTAGTCTCATTAGACAAATGCTGAGATGGTACTTTGAATAAGACCAAGGACAATTCCTTCCGAAATCCTTCCGTTGTTGTTATTTTGAGTATATTCAGTGCAAAATGGACGGATTGGGATTGGGACTGTAAATAATTTTGTACTGCTTAAGACACATCGTTTTTGTTATCTTTTATAGGTCTTTTGTTAGTTTTTTTTATTAAATTTTTAAATTTCTTTTTTCTTGTGGATTGAAGGAAAGCAGAAAGGAAGTGCAAGGTTAGTGAAAGTACATTGGCTTTCATGGTCTACGATCAAATGGAATTTACTTTCCAACAATCTGCAAGTCATTTACAGTTTTAAAGACCATAAGAGAAGGAAAAAGAACAAGAACAAGGGCATTATGTAAGAGTAGCTTGATGCTTGAAAATTTCTCCAGATGGTTAAAAGTTTGAGAAATATTGCTCAGGGTTATCAGCTCTTTTAAATGAGCTTTTATATACACATACCGCACCAAGTCATTGACTTTACCGCAACAATTTTCAGACTAGATTATTCCATGGTATTCAAAGGAAACCATGGTTAATTGGAAATGAATAAATTGCTGGGTTAGTTTCTTAAGCGTCCACATCCGTCCACAAGGGAGGTGTTATTGTGTACCAACCTGCCACTGACACCTGAAGGCAATACAGAACCGATATTTGTCTATCAAGCAACAAGTAAAATCGGAAGAATATTGCATCAAAGCAACTTCTTTCGTAATCGCAAAAGTCTTTATAAATAACCCAAATGCACAATAAAGAACATAAGGTGTGTTGCAGTTCAAGTGGCGCACTTCCGTTGCTCCAGTTCATTGTTATGCTATATCGGCTGCTCGCCTTATTTGTGCAGTCAATATGCTAAAGTTCCAGTGTAACTTATATTTTTATATTATCTTAGTGTACTTTATTAACGTTTCATTATCGACTCCTACATCAAAACCCAAGACAGCAATTGAAGAAGTTTCTACAGAAAATAACACAACTAAAGTTTCTACAGAAAATAACACAACTGAAGTTTCTGAAAACCATAATGCGACAGTGATATCAACAGACTCTAATTCTACAAATGTTACAGTGGAGAAGAAACCAAAGAAAAGTGGAAAGGATTTAAAGACTGCAGAATCACATTATATCTATTCTCATTTGGGTGGTCTCGGAGGATTAGGAGGACTAGGAGGAGGAGGTGCATCCCAAGGTGGTTATGGTGATTTTGGAAGTGGTGGACAAAGAATCTATGTTGTCTCCAGCTCACATCACGGTGGTCAAGGTGGTAATAATGGTGGACAAGGTTTGTACGGTGCGGCTAGTTCCTTTGGAGGTGGAAGTTTAGGAGGACATGGTATATATGCCGGGGGATCTCTAAGTGGTGGGAGTGGAGGAGGTGGTTCTTACGGGAAGCACCATGGAGAACATTACGAGAAAGAAGGTGGAAACAAACACTATCATGGTCATTTCAACAATCATGGCCAAAAAGGTGAAAAGGGCTATAAAGGGGCACAAGGCTATGAAAAAGGTGAACAGGGTAAACACGGAAAAGAAGCCCACCAAGGTCATTACGCTGATCAAGGTGGACACAAAAAGGGACACCATGAAACTGCTGGACAGTATGGGGGACACCAGCAGGGTCAGAAAGCCCAAAAAGGGGCAAGTTTTGGTCAAAATGGTTCACACAAGAAAGGACACAGCACAAAAGGCTTCCACAATGTAGAACATAAAGAGGAATACAAGAAAACTCACAGTTTCTACGATGAAGAACACGATGGTGGCCACCATAAAAAGTATGGTGATTACCACGAGGACCACAAAGGGGAAAAGGGTGGCCAGTATAAAGGGGGACATCATAACTCTGGCCATCATGCTGATGAACACGGCAAGAAGGGCCATTACGGCAAAGGCGATTATTATGGTGAAAATAAAGGACATAATGGAGAGTATGGTGACCAAGCTTATCATGGCCATCATGAAGACTATGGGAAGAAGGGTTCATCAGGTGGTGGAAGTTCCCATGGATATAGCAGCGGTGGGAGTGATTATGGTGGTGGTGGTGGTGGTGATGGAGGTGGCTACGGAGTGTATGAAGATTATGGTCATTATTAATTACTTTATGTTTCATGTGCATATACGTTGTTTTGGTGGCCGTGTGTTTTTGGTTTTACACAAGGCACTACAAGTCATTACGGACTCAATACTGGAAAGTAAGCGATTCACATCTTATTTTATATATCTTATTTAATGAACTTCAATGGAGTGTTTTTGACGATCTCTACTACAAAATACGTATGTACTGAAAGATGGCTGCAACTATTTATTGAAGTAATACCCAAGACACAATGTAAGTTAAGAAATAATGTTATTACTGTGATACATTAATTGTTTATTTATACATCCTAGTGGTGAATAATTATTATCCTAATGTTTTTGTTATGCATTTGCTGTAAGACTGTCTTCCATGTAGCACTATTTCATGTGTAGTGTAAAATGATACATGTACGCACTTGCAGATATCTTAATAAATAGGCATTTCAAAACTAAACTATTTAAAAATATTTCGAAGTTTCTGATACTGTAATTTAGAAGGCAAGCATTTATTACTTCGGCTATCTTTAATACTACAGGGTTACTCTGTGCGTTGTATTGCGTAGAATTTTATCGGTTCAAAATGAGAAAGCGATCTTAAGTCAAAATCCTTCTCATTGCAGTGCAACTTCCAAGGAGAGCGCAGTGAATATTATTATTTTCAACGTGAACGTAAGAATACATAATTGCTTAAAGAAAGTTAGTGTAACCATAGTTAATAATACGAAGCAAGTGTGTAAAGTTAAAAATATAAATAAATAGTGTTTAAACGTTGAAGGGAACAACTGCAATAACATTTGCAGTTATTATTGGGCATATATTATAAACAAAGGAAAGATTAAAATATTATATGAAATCTCCAGAGCTTCCTATAGCTCATTTGTGGAAATTTATACTACAGTATGCAAAATTATTTGAGAATACCTGGTATGTGTGTTCTCTGGTAAACTAAATAAGAACTTATACTCCAGATATAATCAATTTCCAAGTGTAACGGTTAGATTGCTTTAACTTACCTCGGACTATCAGCTCTAAGGTGCGTAGCTTTACGTTCTGTTCACACCTACCTCCGTTGTACAGTATTTCCTGGTTTTCTTTAGTAATACCAAGCGAACACTGGAAGAAACCTCGAATAAAGACGGGACTCAATACTTTTTTCTTTTTTCTTGTAAGGGCAGAAAGTTATAGATGATATCGAGATGTGCCCACAATTGCTCGAAAACATGTAAATTGTAAAGTTTACAATAAATTGTTTATTAACGTGTTAAAATATTCATGCAGCACGAAAACGCTTGAATATGCCTGTCGGACAGACAAACGAAACGCTCTGTCGAACAGACAAATTATAGAGATCAATTTCTTAAATGATTTATTTAGAACTAAAGCATTGACTTACAATAATAACTAAATCTGCTACCAGGTTTGTTATACTTTTCTAGGTGTTTTATCACAGATAAACTATGGTTTTATTAATATAACAAATCAAGCTTAGTTAATTCTTCTTCTATATAAGCATTGCACGGATGAGGTTAGCAGAATATGAAAGAAGAACGAAAGAAATATCCATTTTATGTAATTGAAAATAATCGTATAGTCAGCTATATGTGAAAAGAAAAAGTATTAATAATACTTAAAAGAATGAATACCTATAAGCACTTGAATTCTTCTGTCTGACGTTCAAAGCGCGGTTAAAGACCTGTAGTTTCAAAATCAGTGCTGAGATGCATTCTAGTTTTTTCTCTAAAAGCAGTATTCTGTTAAGGATCTTGTGAGACGTTTCTTATTAAAATTAAAATTTACGTACAAAATTTTGAAGTTATCGATTTTCAGCAATATTTTGTTTTTTGAATATGCCTTATGCGGCTCTATAACATATAGTGAGAGAAAATTCTTGAACGTTCCTCTGCTACCAAAATCTGAATTTAGTGGATTTTACGGAACGAAAAGCGAAATCTTGTATCGTATTTTGCATACGACTTTCATACGAAGCCTATTGTTCTAACACATTCTGCTTAGAATATGTCGTAGATGCTCTTACAACGAATCTTACATTAAATCAAGAATTTGCTACAAAATAGCACTCAGTATAAAATTTGAATGGAAAGTAAAAAAATGAGTTTACTCCCTGCTCAGGCCAAAACACTAAAGTTAAAATGTTATTGGCAAAGTAGAGTTACTTAATTTTCTGTCATTTTTACCTATGTAAAAAACCTTCCTAAATTACAGGCATCACAAAATCTCTAATTTGTAGAGAATTGTGAGTGTTATTTTTTTTTTAAGAAGACATGATGACGAAAAAAAAAATTTTTAGAAACTAGATATCTTTGGAAACACTTTGACCCTGACAAATTTATTAGCAAACCTTTGATTTTCAGTGTGTTCTGGGGTTATATTCAAATGCTTATAGAAATCCGTCCTTTGCCATATAACTAAAATACACTAATTTTACATGCATTCGAACTTTGCTTTGTCCAGGTCGCTACAGATGATTGGCGTTAATGCTATTTCTTTTTCGCCTGTATCCGTTTTGTCTTCCCATTATTTATTCGTCACCAACCAATTTTAAACAAACATAGAGAGAGAGAGAGAGAGAGAGAGAGAGAGAGAGAGAGAGAGAGAGAAGTACATATATTTCATCTCTTCTTACAATCATCGTATTTGAAGCATACACTGGCGTCTTGAATTATTGGACTACACACAGAGAATTAAATATATGAAATATAATTATGCATACAAAGCGCACTATTACTTATGCACTATTTGATAGTGTGAAATATAACAGAACACACAAAAGGGAATTAAATCTATCTTCGGAGGAGAAGGATAAGAATAAATCCTAGTCTTACGGACGATCCGTATAAAACAAAATTTTGAACATCTGTTTCTGCATTCCTTGTCACTGGTTTTTCACGTATTCATTCGTGAGTAAATAGAAATCCGACCTAAGCAATTACTTGGTTCTCTGTATGCTTTGGTGTACATAGTTCAAGTGTTTATTTCTTATTACCTGATCCGCTTTTCCATGGGATCATAGGTTTTGTAAGTTTTACGTTCTCCGAGTATATGCGCGAATATAAACTCTACATTCATACATGTCAGTGAATGTAATTAAGAAATGAATTTAAAATGCATACCATGATACACAAACATTTTTCAAATAGCTTCGCTGACTGCATGATACAGTTTATTCAATCTATGTATTCATTTTTCGACGTTTCATAGAAAAATATTCTTCTAGGAAATTGGAATGAGAAAATAATGTATATTATTGTTGTTTGATCGACTAAACAGGTAGGATTGTTTTTTGTTTACAGGTAAGAACAAAACATTGTTTTAAAATATCAGAACTAAGTACTTTTAGTATTGATGCAGATACTACCTCTTACTTCCTAATTGTTTTACTAATTATTTATAATCGCAGTTAACACGAATTTTATAACTGTGATCTCCTAGGTAAACGAGAACATTAATATAATTTATATTTTTCATTGTATACTTGTCAAACGGTGATACAACACACACACACACAACCCCCTCAAAAAAAACCCACCAAGAATGAAGATTGGATTGGTGATATAATAAGTTCCATTTTCCTTTAATTCCAATTTTACTCACTAAAGAGGTCTTTAGGTACCAATGATACGTCTTATCTAATATTAGAGAGTTCCAAAGAAATTATTTCACACTTTCATTTATTTATGTATTGAAAAAGAAGTGAAAACAATGTTTTACGTCCCGTTTTTATTTATATACTGTCTTATTTTTGTGGTGAACGGGTGCATGAGAGAAAGGGAAGACCACTACACTATTTTTCGAGACATAAAATCGTTTCTCTTGGGAAAAGACAACATAGATAAATAATTTTAAAAATCACAAGAAAATTGTTCCTCAGACAAAAATGCATAGATTATCGAACAATTTTCATGCATTATTTAATAAGCTGGCAATTGCGTTGTTTGAGATTGCATTCCAAATTACATGAGACTAGGTGCATGATGTGAAATGTTTGCGCTTATCAATCACTTCCTAACATAATGCAATTTTAATTTTGATGCATGTTTCATGCATATAATTTTTTCTGAGTGCAGCTGGAACAAGCGTCACTGATATGTAAAGTAATTCGTACCAATAGTAAAATTTTCTACTTCTTCATGTATTATATCTTTTATTTAGTCATTCCTCAATTTCTTACAGTACGTGTTTCTCGAGACAAGCATATGTGCTCATGTTAGACAGAATATTCGAAATCGAATTTAAAACCGCCTATTTTATAAATGTTGTCTTTGAATATCGTATTTGAACTAATAACATTCATTCTGCAATCATAATAAATTATTATGTCAATATTTTTTTATGCGATTCTTTTCAATGTTAATTCTATTCATGGTCTTTAGGCATCTTTGGCTCAGTATAAAATGAGGTAGTAGTGGAGAGGAAAGGTAGAGCTCAGGACCTTAATGAAGGTACCACCCCGGCATTCGCCAGTAAAACTGAGGGGAAACCCTGGAAAAGCTCAGTCAGGATGGTCGGCCGTGAGGTTCGAAACCACGTACCTATCTATTGCGAATTCGAAGCAAGTGACGTTGTCGTCTGCAAGTGTGATTACTTTGAGCACAACATATAAGCATACTCTTAATATGCATTACACAGCTATTAAATATTCTCTTCAAAGCTCTACAAAGAAATAGAAACTTTCCTTCTTTTCAACTTTACTTTTGCAGCGTCTCAAAGCACACCTATAGTACGACTGCGTGACGAGTAAAAATGTCGATGGCATTCAAACATGTCTATGGTAAATATTTTTATTGTGGGAGTTTCAGAGCGCGCCTCACGTTGCCGCAATTCTCTTCTCTTCTTCGAAGTTATTTGATTATTATGTTTTGAAGTGATAGTTGGTGGTGGGGAAAAGTATGTTTCCTGCGGAAAGTTGTTCCAAATAGACACTGTGTGTTTGTTTGTAGCACCATACCAAGAAACTTCGGTTGGTCACGTTTCACATTGAGAAACGTGATAACTATGTTGACCCTATAAACTTATTTTAAAAGAGCTTTTAAAAGAACGTATTAACAAGCCCGTAGTTACGAAGGAAGGAGCAAAATGGCTCCCAAAAGCTTATCGTTCCCTTCATTTATATTTATAGTACTTTAATGAACTGGAGGTTCTGATGGGAAGTAAAAGAATTAAAAATATTTCATATATTTTTAATTTATATTTACAGTTAATTAGTAATAATAATATTGTTTCTCTATCAAAGTCATGTGAATTTAGTGTAATGTCTCTAGCCCAAAATTTCGGTAGAGTGCGTTTCCTTTAAAATTAAATCAACATCGAAGAAATAAATTTTATTACTCGTAGTTTACGTTTTCATTAAAAATGACTTACATTAGTGTAATACTCTCTATTCTGTTCTTGATATGTTACATATCTATTTTATAAATGGCACTGTTCCTCCAAAGATCGAAAGGGCGGCGGGCGATGGGTCAATGGCAAAGCGCTGACCTATGGCGCTTGAGGTCGTCGGTTCGATCACTGTTCATGCCATGTGGTTTTTTTGGTGAACAAACAGCGTGTGCGTGGGTTTTCTCGAGGTTCTTCCGTTTCTTCCCACTTTCTTGATTACACCAATTCTCCCATCACTATCCATTAAGCATAAACCAAAGTTATCTAAATGCCTTTGCCTTAAAAATTATATTCAAATTCAAATTCCAAAGATCGGAGTTCAGGTTTCTGGATCACTAGGTACATGTTACGATAACACTCTTTTATGCCAAAAATTTTGAGAACATAATACTTGTGCCGTATTTTCAAATATATACCTGAATGATGCTCTTTGTAAGATTAGTTTTCTCCAAAGGAAAAAAAGAGAGATGTGTCTTAAGTGACAAGACAAATTTGCTGCGATTAACATTTTATTTGTCACTGCGTCTCATTAGAGAGCAATTATATTGCTATCAGTAAAATGACGATGAGTAAAAATGAATTCTTCTTGTGGGTTTTAGGCATTTTAAACTCAAGCCGAGATAAAGTAGAGGATATGAGAATGGTGCTGGTAAGTGTATAATTTGGATGCACCATCCCTACATTAGTCTGGTATGGCTATTAAAGAACTTTGAAAAATAGTCAGAATGGTTGTGTGAACTCAGGAACCCCGAATGCGAGATCAACCTTGTACCAACTTAGTTATGGTGGCTCGGTACTGATGAGTAGACATAGTACATATGTGTAGGAAAATGCCTATTTCGTATGCGTGACACCAAATGAATATGTACTGAGGAAAATTTGCCTAGACTAGGTAACATTACAGACTTGTAAAGCTTATTTTGTCCAGCCTCAGGACGTAAAGTCCGGAATTTTTTAGTTTACAACACAATAATGTTAATTTTGCAGAAGCCGAAATGCTAAAATGACATTCTGCATTTGAAACTGTTTGAAAAGTCCATAGTACAATATAAATGTCTATGGCAACGAGAAACTCCCCAGTCAGTAATGTTTAGAAAACTTCCCAGACTGGACATATGGCGTCATCGAAAACATAAAAATGTCTTGAAGAATGGAAACATTACAGGCTTGCAATCCAGTACTTACTTTACGACAAAAGTAACGTAAATTGCGCTAAAAAAAATTGAGCTAAAGTCCAGAAAATGTGTTTTTGACATTAGAATGCGTAGAAAACAAAAAAATGTTAATATATCTTGAGTAAGTGATAAAATCATACCAGTAAAGGTATTTTGTCATGATAGTGACACATATGCATTACTAGAATTAAAAGAGGGCGAACATTTGTACTATGCAACAATTTGTAAAGAGAACGGATTTTCAGTCATTGCTTGTAAATGAAAATGTATTGTACAATTTAAACCTACTACAGACTTGGCATCTATAAAGTCTAGCATAGAAAATATAAGTAATGTAAAATCCAGAAAATGGGAAGAAACACAATCAGGAAGGTATATCGATTGCTAGACGTGGTTTCGGAATGGTGTCCACACTCTCTTGTTACTTTACCATACATACAAAAATACGGTACTCTTGTCATTGGTGGAATAAAGGCGCCAAGATCCCATAATTTCAAACGTGTTGAAAAATACGATTCAGTGCCTTTCTCGACACGGCGGAGGTAGACGTAGCCTATTATCGTTGGAAACGGTGGAGAATTGTGTTCTTTACAATAATTGTTTGTGTTGTTTATTTCCTGGATAAAGATGTACCTGTACATGGAGCATATTGTTTCACAGAAAGAGCTCTATGTTGTAATGTAATGGGCTCTTGCAAAGGATTTTGTCACTACAGTATATACTGAATTGAAAATATAAAGGGTGATCCAGTCTTCTTTAACAGTCAACTTGTCTTGACAGCAGCAATCAGAATTTATATTTTCCTGATGTAAATGTCAAGGTGAGTGTGTGGAATATTTTTCAGGATGTTCGACATTGTTTGTTATCTCGGAATTTGCTCTTATGGATTCAAGTCAAATATCTTAATTGGAAATGTGATGTGAATTTGGATTAGAATTTTGAGAGAAATACAACAGTGAAAGCCTATTTGCGAAATCTCTTAATGTTCACAAGTCAGAATTGTGTCTGCTTGCAGACATCCTAACTATCCAACAGTAACAGGGGTGACAAAACGACTTTCGCCACTGTATCTCTTAAAAAATATACCCTAACTTCACGTTAAAAAGATTAACTTATCTTGCTTTGAAGATAAGTTGACTGCTCAAGAGTTTTGGATCACCCTGTATACACTGAGTTCAGTACGTACTGCAATGACGTAATATCCTTACAAAGAGTAGGAGGAAGTACATGGTTACATTTCAATACGGAGTCCTTTCTGTGGAATAATGTTTTTGCAACGTACTCAGTGCATCTGTATGCATGAAGTAAAGTCACAAAGTGAGGAAAGAATGACTTATTACACACATTGTAACGTTTCCTTATCAAAAACTCCTTGATTTTGTCCTGAAGATATGCATTTTCTACGTATTGTATATTTGCGTTTCCTAGACGTAAAGACTACAGAACCTAACGTAATGACATGATGTGTATATTGTACAGACGGCTTGCCAGTTGAGTACCAGAGTGTCTCTGGTACTCCTGGGCATCTTGGGAAGGTAAAGGTGGTCGAGCGTGGGACTGACCGCTCCACCTCACTTCGTACCGTAGGTCAAGAAAATGTGGAGCGCTACCTCCACATCCCCATGCGCCGCTCACGGCGCGTGCGTATCGCACAGGGGATAGCTTTACCTTTTTTTTACTACTTCCCAAGCATCATTGAATACGTACATTCCTTCCAAATGGATACGCATCAAAACAGTCTGAAAGATTACATTTCAGTGCTGTTTAGTGCAGCGTCCTTTCTATCGACCTTTCTGCACTAGTGACTGCAAGTTTTACCACGCTTCTTGGTGACAGTCTGCTATATAAATATAATAATACGATGTGAGCGTAGAGTTTTGTCTTTCCGTCCGTACTTTTGTCCTATCTGACTGCAAGCTTCACCATGCCCTTTGTGATAATAGTCTATGCGTAAGGATTAAAATGCGTTCAAGAAGTTGGTTCTTTACTTCCCATCAGAACGTTTGTGCAGTAGTGAATGTAACTTTCACCATCTACTTGATGATAGAGTCTGGACATAAGGATACAGTGCAGTCTATCACCGAGTTTTTCTGCTTCTTGCCGGACTTTTTTCCATTTGCCCAGAGGAATATCTAAACACCCGCGTTCGTAACAGTATTATACTGTGATTTTGTCAATGCCACATGAGCTTTTAACGTGACACGTAATAGTCTCCCGTCAATAATACTATTAATACAAGTGACCTCATTAATTTTATCCAGAACTGTAAGGACAAAATGTGCGTAAACTGGCCAAATAATTTAACATTCTCCGTAATGCCACGACGTCTAGATATAATAATGTTACAAAAAAGACTAGACATACGTACAATTTCTCCAGAATAATGACAAAATGTACGAAAAATGACCATATAATATAACATTCTCCGTAACGTCACAACGTCTAAATGTAATAGTGTTGCAAAAAACACTAGAAAATACGTACAAATTCTACGGAAATTTCACCAGTGATTGAGTTATACGACTCAGGAAAAATGAAGCGATCGGACTTACAAAATTTTATATTGCGCCTTTTTGTCTTTATAATAGTCGATACATTATTTCACCATTTTTCTCAACAAATTCAAGAACCTTTGTTTTAATTTAGGAAGTTCTGTGTTCGTCGATTTTAACATACGTAAGGACTTCAAAAACTCTGAAAATTTTTAGAAGCTGAATTTCTTAGAATCCGTCAAGAGAATAAGATAAACACGCTTAATATTTCATGTTTTAGGGGAAGGAGTTTCCAAGCTTAGATAATTAGTGAGTCGGTCTGTTTGTCTTTGAGGTATTAAGTGTGTCACATCTAAAGAGCCAAAGTGCGAATTTCTGTAACTTTAATCAGTACAAAACCCCGTTTGGGCTAAAAGCAAGAGTGACGCAAGAATTCTACTCACAAAAGAAGTGATATCTATTTTGCGAGTGACTTTCTTTGTGTCACTATGGCGAAAGTATTGCCTTTGTAATAAAATTAAGAGACAGTATCCTTCCGCCATAGTGACACAAAGAAAGTCACTCGCAAAATAGATATCACTCTTCCTTTTACCCCAAACGGGGTTTTGTACTGATATCACTTATTTCGACTGTGATATGGACGACTCTGAGTGTGCTGACAGTTGCATATTTTTCTTGTAGTATTACTTTTCTCAGAAACTTCAACTTATTATATATAATAATAATAATAATAACACACACACATATATATATATATATATAGGGTGTCCATAATGTCTGACCACACCCTTGTATCTCCGGAACGACAGGAAATATGTAAAAATGCTGAAACATGTATTGCATTATTCTGAAGGGGGAGACAAGTTTTGGATAAAAATTCCAACCTTGACCTCATCAAGTGGAGCAACTCAAAAAAAATAGAAAAAAAAAATATTATAAGGGTAGGGGGTTGTCGAAAGGATATATCGGTTCAAAGGTCTTGATAAAAGTCAGATTTTGGGCCAACTTTGGGATTCGTATGTTGCACTTAGTCAAAAGGATGAGTGGTCAACGTTTCAAAATGAATAGGCCTATAAAATGACATATTTTATCAGGCTGGATAATTTGATCAAGGTACAGAAGAGTTTTCGTGAACTTCTGTGAAGTTTGTTTAAATCAAATATCATGTTACTAGCACCTTCCAAAATAAATCATTTTGGTTTTAGTAGAATTGGAGAAACTTTTACTTTGTACTTATACGTGCGGAATTACATTTTGTGTTTCAGTTTCCACCTACAATTTTTGTCTTAATTTTAGTATTTCAATTTCAAATTTCTATATTTTTCAGTTTATATTCATTAGATGTAAGTTTCGCGCTACTGCAATAGTCAAATTAATTTGTACTCGTTATAAACAAGCTGTTTTGTTTCAAGTTACAAATCGGTCTGAGCCAAAGATGCCTAAAGGTCATATATAAAATTCCAATTTACAAATTTGAGATTAACGATTAGGTTTTTAATCTTCAAAGTCTATTAGCCTCAATATGAAACAACTCTGTATCCATGTTTACAAAATCAAATTTTATTTATTTTCGCGTATTTCTCCCAATTACATCAATATTTTTTTAGGACAGAATTTAGATAAAACTTGTATATACTGCACATACGAGATAGGTCGTTGTAGCTTCCAATTTGTAGCTTCTCTTCCGATTGGTGAGAGTAATTTGATACTGTATTTTCAAGTAAGCAGCGAAAGAGAGGTGTAACTTCCTTACTCATGGCGAAAGTACGACTCATTAATAAGAAATTAGTAATATATTAGATCTACTTACTTAATCCTCGTCTCGTTTGTATTTTATCAGTTACCTTCCCGTTCTCACTTTGTTTCTGCTATTTCCTCCTGAATTTCATCGCGATCTTCCTCTCCTTTCCCACGCTGGTAAAGTGCCTCAAGTTAAATTTGGATTACAGACGCAGTTTTAGGAGTGGAAATGGAAGCGAACTTTATCTGATAGAACTCGCTCCGCAACCAACCAAATGAACATACAAATGGTTGTTGTACTTCCCATCCCCCCGTCCTTTGAATGTTTCAAAGCGAACACTGGAGGGAGACCGAAGGCTGGAAAAGGGGAGGTTGACCGATTAGCATTGGGCGCTTCTCTTTCGCATTCGGTGGTGACGCAAAGGAAATTAAGCTGAACTTACGACGCTATAAAAGAACATCCTCGTAATCTTTGCGCAGTCAACAACATAAATTATGCGTAACACGTCGTAAATATGATCGAATAGAAGGGAAACTCACAATTCAACCTATTCTGTTTTTTACGGTACGGTTTTAAACAGCCCTTATTGCCGAATACATTATTTCTTCTTGAAGTTGTATTAGAACGATGTTACTGGTAAATGTATAAAAAGCCTTGTAAAACAAGCATCAACCTTTCCTCATTTAAAGTCTAAAGTTTCAGGGTTAGCATTCTCAGATATATCTTCAGTTTCCGAGTTGCCATAAACTGGGGAAGCTGCTACAATGGGGCAGCCGTTATATTCGTACAGGAGTAATATCATCGTTAACCAACATTTCTACTTCGGTGAAAATATATACTACATTTATTCAAGTCTGAGAACCGTACAAAATAATGGAAACACCTAAAGTACATATAATAAGTGTCAGATTCGGTATAAGATGAAAATTGAAGAATGTAACAAGCAATTACACAGGTTTACTTACAATCGTCGAAGCTATTTTTCCTTTTTTTTTTTTTTTTTTAAGTGTCTAAGAATATTTTTCTGCTTCTAATTCTAGGATTGACCTTAGATTTGGGGCCCATACCGTGAGTTTTGCTTACTAATTTGCTATATAATTAAAATAATTGAGAATTTTAATGTTTTAAATTATTTTAATTTCTGTGAAATTTAAATAGCAATATATCAAAATAGCTGACCTTAAAATATTCCCTGGCGCTGGTAAAAACTGGTCTATATTATCACGCAATCATTTTGATCATTGATTTTTGATCATTTTGATTGATATACAGTTCCGGGCTTAGAAGTGTCTAAAGTTAGCATGATGGTAACAAATGACGTAATATCTCTACAAATTATGACGTCCTGTCGACTTACCAAATGACATTCAAAGTTGTATCCAAAGAATGCCTTAGAGTAACCTTTACAATTGAGAAGTGAAGTTCCAAGGAGATTAATGTTCATGACTAACGCCCATCCTCAATTAAGTCACAAAAATGGAGGGAATTACTCCAAAGGTTGCAATACTTAATCATACGCCTTGCTGAAATATATCCTTTAGGTACAGCTTGGGTTGTCATTTGCTAAACCAATACGACTTACGTCATTATATTCCGAGATATTACGTCATTTGTGACGATACCTTATTAAATTTTGGCGTCTCTAGCTACGTTACTATGCAATTTTAAAATAAATGTTGAAATATGCTACTTTCGTTTTAGTATTTCGGGAAATTTATTTTGAAATATTTTAGTCTATTTTGAAAATCTCTCTATATTAGGCGACTTGGGAAAGATGGATTATGCGTAATATATTACAAAAAAAGTAGAAGATGTCAGAGTAGACCGTATTTTTATTTTGGTATAATAAAGATCCTTACGAAACATTCCTGTAGTTTTAGCTCACTTTTCTTTAGAAACGGAAAAAATGAATCTTTCCTAAATCTTTGCTTGAATGATTTTACCTAATGTATCTTAACTACTTCGAGTTGAGACCATGAAATGAACATTAAGACCGACTTGAGAAGGAAACCATTGCCCAAATAACACAACAAACTAATTCAACAAAGTCTGCTCCTGAGAAAGGAATTGACTCTTATTTCCTCTCATCTCTCTCTCTCTCTCTCTCTCTCTCTCTCTTTCTCACTCTCACACACATAGAAATAGTTCGTGATATATTTGACATTTGGAACTTCAAAAATTCTAAATATAGATATTTTAAATAAAATACTGCACATAGGTTTAATTTGTATTAATATATTCTAATATTTTAATAAACGAACTCTAATTTGTTTGAAATTTTAATATGTCTAATATCTTAAGGGCACTGCCCCGCATCATTCTACGAAGTGTGGAATGATATAGTTTAAATTATGGTACATGGCAGGTGGAAATGTGTCATATGTTTATCTCGTTATCATGGAAGTGATGGAAAGCATGATTTGGTTGAATACGTAAAATATACGAGTGAATAGTACTCTCCAACATAATTATGTCAAGTTTGCTTTGAATATGGTCAATTATCCCTGCGTCATGATGGAATACCAGGTAATTATGGAGTCTTCTTACCATGGAAATGGTAAACAATTTATGAAATAATATAGTTGTATATTTAGGGGCAGAGACCTATATAATCATATTAAGTCCAAAGCAAGTTAACATTAACGTTCTCAGGTGTTGCGTGAGCATGCTTTAATAGAATAGATAGCAACAATAATAAGATGAAAAATCTGTTACGGTTAAGAATTGGAGATATGTTAACTGTATCATCACAGGAACTTTGGTTCGAATCGGTCGAACCGGTCTTATGATGGGTCAAATATGTTTAAGGTAATGTAGTGTTACCACGAAAACGCAGCGACCAATCGCTAATCACGAGCCTCTAAACCTTCTACAGCAAAACGACTCTCAACGTGCGTAAATTAGTGGTCATTGGACCAGAAATCTACGAGAAGGGAGCAGAGGAGAAGTTTAAATGTGAACGCTTGAAGATAAGGTTTACAAGTTCGTAACCATGTGTACGGGTACCGCCATAATTTTCGTTTCTCTGAACTTGTGTCATCATTTCCAAGAACGTAATATAGGTCGAGAGGGGGTTTGGTGTTTAGTTTCTGTACAAAACACAACACAACATAAGCCCACATATAGAGAGATGTATAGAGTGACTACCATGAAAAGCGGAAGGGGATGCCGTGAAGATGCTCGTGACATCACTAGGGGGAATGGGCAAAAGTTCCATAACACCTCGTGTTTTCCCTGGTACCTTACTTAGCTGTTTTCTTATAGGGAGGGAAAACCAATGTATTTACGTCCAGTACTCAATAGCTGCGAATATGCTTCGATATCAATTTCCCCCTACCTCCTTCGGTGACAAAACACACCCTGGTTATCACCCAGAAGAATGTGGTAAAGCTACAGACAAATGTTTTTCCCCATGTCTGTTTCTGAATTTTCTTATTTCAACAACAAGTATTTTTAAACCTCGCATTAATACATTAATATATTTATTTTGTTGTCTTACAGAAATATGCACAATCGCATGACGCCCTTTTGAGGAAAATAGTTTCCTAGTTAAACGAGGGTGATATTTGTAAAAATCGAATTTTTCAAAGCCAAAAGTTCTAAGTCCAAAATTTGAAATTGCGAGTTTCATAAGTCATAGAGTTAATTAGTTAGTTATTCCTTTAGCCAAGGGTTTTATTAAGAAGTATATAGTTCACTATCACTGTGGTATTGCTGTAAGGTTGCCAACCTTTCGCCATTTCAGTCCGCGAAGTGTTATTTTATGTGTATACAATGAGAAAGTAACTCCAGATGAAGTGAAGTTTTGATATTTTGATTTGATGTTTCTGCAAATATTAGGGGATAGTTAAATTAGTTGTTTATCTAAATTTTGTGATTATTGTTAACTAGTGCGTAGCTGCGTTGAGCCTCGTACATTTTAGGGGCCTAGTTATGATAGGTCACTAAAATTATGTTTGTGTTCTGCTTCCTTGCGGGATGTTCTCTACTGCGTCCCCCCTTCCTTTTCGGGGGCCTTTTCCTGGTGTTTTGCTTTTTGCCAACTTTCTGTGCTTTTTACTAGTGCGTGTTTTGTATTCGATGGTTCTTGGCTGAAGCAGGGCACTGAAGAGTAGGTACCCGCCCTGTCTTCAGGTCCAATAGCGGTTCTCTTCTTTTCTGTTTTGTGCCCTCTCCTTATCTCCCAGGTAGATTTGATCATGTTATGTGAAGTATTGAGTAAGCCCCCTTTCTGCAACAGGGCGCCACGGTACCCTTGTTTGCTTTTGTGTCTACCTGCCTTTGGGGAGAAAGTTCCGTTACATTACAATTACACTCAAATATTATAAATGTGTAGTTAATCAACATGAAACAAATTGCAAGCCAGATACAAAAATAATAATGCGAAAGTCATGCTGTTTAAATATAACTGCGGTGCACCTAAGAAGAGTATCAATAATATGAATATGATATTAAGGGAACAAATGAACAGTAGCAGCACTGTTCAAGAAACCCACAAATAATGGACTTGCCTTGGAATTACGCATACTAGCAAGTATTTGCTGAAGTATACGTTTTTCTACTAAAAACCAGCTTAATGCCTAAAGCACTTAGTTTAAAAATGAATATTAGAAACCAAATAGAAGCAACCAGTTGCCCTAAAATGTTATTTCAAACACAGGGAAATGAAATTCTTACTCTATGATACTCCTGACAAAAAAAGAAAATGGTGAATGAAAATTCACATATAGCCAGCACAGTCCTTAGGCCATTCCAGAGGACATACTCATCAGACATACGTATTGAAACTGAAACGAAAGAAGAACAAAATAACAAATACACCAAATAAAACTTTTGTCTATTAATATCAACATAATAGTCGGCTTATGAGAGATACAAGGGTCAACAGCATACTATGGAATGTAAAACTTGTGCTTGAAAGCACTAAAGGTAAAAAAAAAAAAAAAAGTAAACCATAAGAAAAAGGTACTGGGAGCTGAGAATTACTCATGAGACGCAACATTCTCTCAGATAGGATAGAAAAGCTACACAACCCTGCAGTAGCACACATACGTTGAAAACACATGGATTAAACGTTAGTACCGAAACGCTATTTAACTTGTAAATGTAGCGAAATGTCCGCCTGTTCAACCATTTATTCGACGTTGAATACTGGTTGAGAAGAAACAAGTTGAATTCAAGAAGCAGAAGTTAAAAAAAATGGGTTCAGTTGGCCAAAACAGAGCATGGTTACTGTCTATTGCTATACACATTTAGTTGCATTTTGTCCGTTGCTTTTATCATTATATACAGTATTAATTTTCCAACAGTAAATAATCCAACCGTCTGCTGTGGGGTTCGAAGCTAGTAGCTCGTCGCCTTTCAAGATTTTAATTATTCTTGAGTTTATAAATTCCAAATTATTCGATAATTAGAACGTATTATATAAATTCATTAAAAAAATTACAACAAAATGTGTTCATACTTTACTAAAACCCTTTGTAAATGTGTATTAGAATTTAAAAGAGAAGCAAACACTTGACCTGCAAGTCTTCTCTGATATATCTTCTGCGTGCTTCGTGTGAACTTTCTACGATATATACAGTCCTGTATTGATGTAAGTGGGATGGAAACACCTCATTTTGAATTCATTGTTAGTTCCGTTATTTTAGTACTTGTTTTCATTTCCTTTAGCTAAGTTCGGGCCACTTGTCAAATTGGAACTACTGCTTTGCTAATGCAACTTTGAAATTTTATTGTAAAAAGAAAGACCAAAGGTCTCCCTCCCCCTTCTCTCTCTCTCTCTCTCTCTCTCTCTGCTTCGTTGTATTGTTTTCAAAGCTGAAGCCTGCTAGAAGCAATTCATTCATTCCCTTTCCTATAAATGAAGACAACCTACTAGCCTTTCGGCAAACCTCTTTTCATTTGACCACTGTGTTATCAACAAAGCGTTATTTAAACATTCGGTCTCTATATATTTTCTTTGTTTCTTGTCTCTTTATTTTAGGGTTGCTTTTTACTTTTTTCACTCAAAGAAAGTTTAATTAACATGTTTAACCTGTGCTACAACATGTTGATAGCTCGTCTATTGTTAGATGTAAGTATCTTCTGATGAACGACTGCTTACTTGGATACATTTCTAGCATTCGCTAGTAAATAATTGATTTCTGTATCAATAAATGTAATGTTTTCTATTTTTAATACTTGGTATCTAGACTTGAGAAAAGTACAAATCTTACTCAATCAGTACATTTGCATTGTTATAGATATTTTGGTCTTGTGTTACATATTTTTTACTATATAACATTATGTTACACCTTTCGTTTAAAAAAATGAAATAGCTTATTATCTGTATTTCCGACTTTGCGGTATGTTCTTATTATCATACCAGCATCTTTAGTTCAACATTGTAGTAAGTAACTGTAACATGTGTGATAAGCTGCACAGCTTGTAAAGAATAAACATATAAAACGGAAACAGAAATCATGTTTCAATTACTATCTCTCACTAAAGTATATTACATGCCTTACACATGAAAAATCATCTTATATTTTTTTGTTTTGAGAAATATCTATCCAATGAATACATATCTGTAAAAAGATGCCAAGTTCCTTTATACCAAAATGTTCGGCCCTTGATTCAACCGAATTCACCTTATCAATCTACCATTAAAATTATAACAGACTGTCCGAAAGGTATTTACTGATATTTTGGGAAGCAGAATTGAAATTACTGGTTACATTTTCAAATTTGCCTAGTGTTTACCTCCCCATACACAAAAACGCATTATTTACTAACATTTTAGTATTTTCATATAGTTAAGTAAGGATTTCCGAAGTTTCAATAAGTAACCAGTCATTCGACATTTTGGTTATAAAATATTTGTAAATAATTTTGATAGGCTACTTTCGGATGGCAACTCAGAATAAGTCATCAGTTTTACGAAAAGGTTTTCAAAACATAACTAGTGTATTGACAACATGGATACTGATCGAATTTTAGATTATTTATTTTGGTTGATAAGCAATTTTGAAGCTCAGCTATCACACACAACTGATAATTTGCAAACCCGATACTTACACTGTTTATTAAGCTAGTAAACCATGAACGTGTCTAACGTTGCTACCTGTCGTTCCTGTAAATATTGTAATATGCAAATATGTTTAATTAATATGCCTAGTAAATATGTAATTTTGTAACCTTATGTTAGTGAGTAAGGATGCTTGGCCAATCGATTATTTAATCCAAATATTAATCTAGTGTTATATTCATGTCTTTTACTTTAAGGTTTAATATGTGTGAAATTGAAATTTTGTGTTGCCATAATTACGGAATCTATGTAACCTTTATACCAATGGAAGAGATCCCATACCTGACACATTTTATCCCAAAGTGTATCGTAACAGTAACTGGTTCGTTTTGGTTTCTTTAAACGTTTACCTACTGATGAATACAAGAAAACAACTGAATCGGTTATTGTTAAAAGGGTTATGTGCCATTTAAAATTCGTAGCACATATCCCCTTTTAACAATAACCGATTCAATTGTAGTATAGCGTTGCCAATATAAACAAAAATTATCGATTTGAAGGCTAGTGTAACTTTTCCCTTGTGATGTGCTATAATTTATGTGTGATAAGGAAAGGTACGATATATTTGTGATCTCATTTCTGGAATGTGTTTGAAAATCAAATGGAAAAAGAATTAGTCACTGAACATTGTCTTAACAATGAGACTATGACATTTATAGACACTTTCCTACTACCTTCAAAACTCTTTCCAAAACTGTTGATAGTAATGTACTTCTGTCTACAAACCGGTTGAAGATTTTCTCTGTAAATCCATTTCTTCAGTATCCAATAACCATCTTTACCGCTTCGGGTGTTAATATTAGCTGATGGTACGTTTCCTGCTTTATTGCGTTCTGGTCAAACGCATTGTGGTATTTTCTTCGTATATTGCATTTCAAAGTGAAAGAAGGCAATGCTGAACATTTTTGTTAGAACTGTTATAGATATTTTGTGTTTGTGGTGTTCTCTTGTGCTAAATTCGGAAATTTGGTGATAATTTTATTCCAACTCGCTGTACTGAAAATGCTAATTAGCAAAATAAGTTCTGCAGAGTGGAAAACAGCTGTCGAATATTGAAACATATTAGACGTGGAACGACATAGTTCGAGTAGTCTAGTGATTATGACCTTTGATGTCGAGAATTACTAGGTCTGCTTACGCCGGCAACCAAATTAAAATTTTCTTGTTTTTCACATACTGAATCATTTTGATCATTTTAGGGTCCATTTTCGACCCATGCCTCTTAATATATTTGCTTCACTAGGTTGTAGAAGTTTTGGGTAAAGCCATTTACCGCCTTCGCTCCCTCAGTCTAAAAGCCAATTACCCTAGTTTTGGAACTGATGCTGGGGTTCTAGCACCCTATAGGTATGCTCCCTATATTTATACAAATTCAGAAGTGGCTACTGGGAAAACTGTTGGTTTCGCATCCTTATATTATCCAGACATTCTTTCCTTGAATGTGGGACTATGTCATTTTCTTCTTTTTCCTAAATTTCTATTTTATACAAACGACATTACATACTCAAATATGCAAAGAACATGGGCTTGATACTTCTGTTACTTTCTCCCTGTCTTAGACTGATATCTTCTCGTCTGCAAAGGGAAATTAAGAAATCTTGTTACGTAGGATAGTGTTTGACATTTAAATATAAAAATCATTCCTCAGGTAGGTCGTTTATGATAAATACAATAGGTTACTAGTAATAACCCCATGATCCTTACCAAAAGGGGGGGGGCGTTATAAAGCTCTGTGGGACTATAAAGCTTTGTGGGATTATAAAGCTCTGTGTGGCTTTAAAGAATTACATAGTTTTTTTTAAGTACCCCGATTTCCTTTTGCTATTTCTGTAACAAATAATGTGCTCTTTTCCTAAAAATATTAACTGTTACTTACACGATATCTTCTCCTCTCCTTTTCCAATGAAAGATTTTCACTTTCAAACGTTCAAAAAATATATAGGTTCTTTAACGGTCTTTCTTAAAATTAAAATTTTATACACAGAATATTTACATCTCTTCTTCTCGTAATAAAAGAATTTTTCGTAGTACAGACGAAAGAAATAAGTAGACCAACTAGCGGTTTTTTAAAATATAATAAAAGTTTCCACTAGTACAACAGTTCCTTCCTGTCAATTAAAGATTTTCACACAGTACTGTAGAAAGGAGTTTTAAGATTCTGATATACTAGATCATAATATTCTTTTCGTCTAACGAAATATAAAGTAGGTTAAGTAGAGTAGGTGAACTAAAAAGTAGAAATCCCGGGTAGATTGCTCATTTTTATGCCCTCGGTATTAGACGGTATTTAACCTATTTTCTGTGACCTCCTTTTCTAGGTCAAGCAAAAGTATGTTTGTAGGTCATAGACTAACGGAAATTTTATTTCTAGAAGAAGACCATAAATGCTCGGACTATGCAAGGATCTGCAAACGTTTATCGCACGATTTTATAGGTCATAGCTTAATGAAAGTTTATTTTAGATGAAGGTTATGATTTCTCCGACGTTTTGTAGACGTTTACAACATGATTTTTGTAGGCCTGTAGATTTAATTTAACTTTATTATTATATAAACACCAGAAGTGTGAAACAAAGAAAAATTATGATGATCGTGACGTAACTATTATAATATTGTATTAGATTTTTCTTTGGAAAGATAGTAGACAATAAAGACAATTCTTTAAATTTTTCGAATGCTGATTGTCTCGTAGCTTTCTTTAACTCAACAGAAGATCTGTTTAAACATATTATATGTCCTCAAAGGTAGGAAAAAAACGAAAAATTCTTTAAATAACTTTCAGTTATGAGGCGAGGCAATTTAATTATTTTAATATCAGTAGAACACTTAATAGATTACCATATTTAACTTAAATTTTGAACCTAGGAGAATATTTATAAATTCACATTTTTTTAGAAAGTGGTATATTATCACCACTGTTGTTCTTCCCCGAACGCTACCGTGGCCCGACCGCGCATGCATTTACTTTGTGGGACCGCTGCCGGACAAAACACACGTTGATGTTGCCGGACCGCTGTTACCGCTGCCGAACTGCCGAACCGCTGTTTCCGCCGGACCGGTTTTACCTCTGCCGTTGTCGGATTTTTGTTACTGTACAAGTTACCTATGTTGCCAAACAGTTATTAACACCCTATTGCCACCATTGCTGTTATCGTAAACACATATGCATTATCATCACACACTTGATTCTAGCGTATTCTGATATTTCCGCCGTTACAGTTTTACGTGTCTGCTTTAATATTTACGAGGAGTAGCGTCACTACATTAAATTTATTATAGAATAAGATTTATTTGTAGGAGCCGTTAACATTCAACGCATCATTTTCGTGGCTTGCACGGAGATATCATTGCACAAGTTTTTGTTTCTTCTTACATTTTTATGCTCGTGGATTTAATTGTAGTATAACAGATTAATTAGTAGAATATCATATATTTTTGTAAGATATCATATTTATTTATAGGATATCAGATTTATTTGTGTGAATAATCTTCAATTTATGGACTCGAGAAATACGAGAACATTGCTCTTTCTGAAGAAAGGACACTTCCTGTGATTGATGTGGATATCACTTACACAAATAATTGTTTTTTTTTCTTCTGCTCAGGATCATACGTAGAATGCCTTAGCATTTGTTATGAAAGTAGACTGTACCCATCATGAGACCCTCGGGTACCAAAGAAAAATTCCCTTTCATCTTTTGATACTCATTGACGTCCTTCTCGTATAACAGATCTCCTTTCATTTTTGCTTTTCTGTGGCTGGTGGAAAATAGGTTGTCCTTTAATTTTAACTCTCAAATTTTTCTTCGATCTTTCTGGAACTTGATCTTTCTAGAACATTGTTATTTTTACTAATATATCTAGATATTTGCTGACCTTCTTTCCTATAACGGATGTCCTTCTGAAACATTCTACAAAGTAGGTCACCAACTAACTATAAACTGTGCTCAGTTGTGTTTTAGTCATGTTACAGAGGGCTATTGCGGTTAAATTATCAGTAAATTCAACTGCAAAAATTTTGAAGCCCTCTTATGGATGCCGTTTGAAATTAGTAGTTCAACCGTATATACGCGTAAAATTTATCCGTATTTGGAATACAAAGGAAATCCTTATTTGTTCTTCATGCACATTGTGGAAGAAAAAGAAAGTGAATATCAATGTATGGGGTATGTAATTCATGGATCTTTATTAAGTGAAGAGAATCGCTTACAACTTTTTAATGGTAGTGTTTATTGAATACTATAGAATTCGAAGAATTTACATGAAAGATTTAATTTACATATAAATACTCTTTCTGGACTTATATTTATATGTAGATTTTCATTTAAAATTAAACTTTGAATATGAACTTCGTTTAACTGGGAAAATAAATAGCGGAACTTAATGAGAAAGTAATTATAACGAATATGATTAGGAAGACATATGATTGGGAAGAACATAACTGACTCTCTAAAGTGAAATTTTATATCATTTGACACGATGATCGGTTTCCACTAGTATCACCAGCAATTTATACTTTTATCACTTTCAGCTAAGTTACTTATATTTGATCATAAGTATACTAACCTCATTATATTGTGAAGACGCTTTGTCAACAAATAGGAAGTAGAAGGTACCATTAGATGAGATCGAAAATACGTTTCCTAATTTTTATTGTACTACTTCTGAGTTCTATTAATTTTAAATCTTGGTGATATTTACCCAATTGATTTTCAGTATGAATTAAACTATGTTTTCTCTAATGGACATTGAGAAATGCTATACTTTCAGATAATCTTTTTTTCATTCATCATAGTAAATCTCTTGTTGCACTTGATAAGTAATCATTTTATTTTACATTGGAACATGTAGATACGCAGATTTTATTACTACAGTAACAGAATGTACGCTTACTGATAGAGATTTGTATTCCCGAACTATGAAACAGAAAGAAAGATAGGGAAATTGCCTCCAGAGGAAGAGAAGTAGTGATTAATATTATGAGATTGTGTATGAGTTAAGTTTCCTTACACTTAGACTTGTATTGATTAATATTATATCTTACATATCACAAAGGATATGAAGTATACAAAACTCTTAAACTTATTAGATTAGAAGTGAACCAGTTCAGTAAAATTACTTACTGCTGGATTGTATACCACATAGGATAAATAATGTAGGTGTATGGAACATGAAGTTTATAGTGAAGTGAATGGAATGTAGTTAGAGTAGTAGTAGTATAAGAAATAGACTTAATATAAATATTTTATTTCCTAAGTTAGAACTGAAATCTTTTAGTACATTTAACTATTGGTACTTAGCATAATACATATGATGTTAATTTTGTATATAAAGGAGACTTCTCCTCCTTTAGAATGCATGGAATAGGTTATTTTATACGATGTAATGAAGAATTTGACTATTTAAGAATCTAATATAGTGGAGATCTGTTTAAATTGTAATTTAGTTTGATACAAGTGAACTATGAAGAAGGGAGAATGTCTGGCTATATCTTTAGTAGTAAATACGAATTAATACTAAGAGCATTTAATATAGAAATAAAATAATCCTTTATAACAATAAACATTTATTATTCGATTTCATTGACATTGGAAGCTTTCCATAAGAAGGAAAATGAGTAATTAAAATAATTAACTAAAAGTTCTAGAAATTAAAATGTTATTCATAAGTTTAGCGCTAGAACATATTTTTTCGTTTCTTTATAATTTTATATGCTGTAATGGATAATCTGACTAGTTAATGAACCCCATCTATTGCAAAAGTGATTCATTGTAATTTAATTTAGTACAGTCGAACTGTGAATAAGGGAGGATGTCCAGATAAGCTTTAGTTGTAAATATTAATAAAAAATTAGAGTATTTAGTATAGAAATAAAAACAATTTGTTGCGATACGAAACTTTTATTATACGATTTTACTTACATTGAGAACTTTTCTCATTAATGAAGATGAAAAATAAAATACATGTTTCAGAAGTTCTACAAAGGAAATGTGATTTATAACTAGAAATTTGATTTGATTTAGTTACACAAAAGTTTTTCTTTACTGCAAAAGTTTCTGAGTTCCTTTTACAAAAAGTTTTTATTCACAAAAATGATTTACAATAAAAGTTTTTCCATTTTTCGGCCACTTTCAGAAAAGAATAATGTTTCAAAATATTTTTAATTTTGTGTTTTCTAAAAGTTTCTTAAAACTTTTCATATTTTTTTCTAGTTACAAAAGTTTATTATAAAAAGTTTTACAAAAACTTTTCCATTTACAAAAATAGAAAAAAGTTTTTCGTTAACAAAAAAATTTGTTTACAAGAAATTTATAGTTCCGTTTTACAGAATTTTTCTCTTTTACAAAGTTTTACAAAAACTTTTACATTTAGAAAAATGTTGTTTTATTTACAGAAGCAAACTTCTTTTTTATTGTACAAAATTTTCGTAGTAAGATAATTTGAATGTAAATTTCGAATTCATAAATACAAAATCTCATTGGAAAGATTATCATGATGATATTCATAGTACTAATGAAAGTGGTGTGAAATGTAATTATTGTCATCGCACGTTTTTTGATCTGAGCTGTTATGACCAATACATGTCTAATGTTAATAGGAAACATGTATGTTATTACGTACAACTTTGTTCTCAATATTTTGTAAAGACTGATTGACGTAATAGAAAAACAATAGATATTTGTAGTGAACATTATTGTAACACATGTAACATTCATGTTGATGAAACTCATTCCAGTTTTGTTGAACCAACAAAGCTAAAACGAATTGACGATTTCTTATATATCATCTTTGAAGTAGTGATAATGCTAGTAGATACGCATGAAAATGAAGAATGTGAACATGTACATAATTTATTTTCTGCATCTCACCGGTGTCATAAATGTAATGATATGGGAGAAAATTTTAGTCGTAGTGTTCGTGGTATTGTAGAACGTCAGAGTTACTTTGTATTTATATGGAAACATTTGTAATTCATGTGTTAGAGCAAGGTCCTAAGTTCCAAAAAGTATTAAGACTTTCACGTAACGCATCTCGTTTTGATGCATTATTAGTGACATTGTAGCGGCTTTAATATGTGTTACTGTGTGGTAAATCTTGAACCTATGAACCAAGTGTGTATGATAGTTGGTATTTACTTCGTACCACTTACATTAAATTCCGCCAGAGTTTCAATCTAGCTACAATAAGCGCATCTAATGGGGCAATGAGCGTTTCTCATATTATTAGAGCAGGGTGCCGTTGTGTAGGTACATTTTCTGATTATCTAGTTTCTAAGGAAATAATTAACATTTATTTTGGAAGGTAACTCGGGAACGAAACTGTGAATGAACGTATTTATTATTTCTAAATTTACACTTTAAATTATTGTTATTCGGGCAACGAACGCAAGACCTTAACTCTAACCTACTGATTCACTGAGTAATTTATGACAACAAATTCATTAATTAGAAATGTAGTAAATAACAAACAAAAAACAGTTTCCAAATTACCTAACATACATATGATTGGAGATATTCAGAGAGCAGATGGAATAGTCTGTGTTCAGATGTAATACAGAATGTTCTTATGCAAACCTGAATGCAGTCACGAAAAGTACATGATGTTTGAACTTCTATATTCGAGATCCAGGTACTTCATGGCTGAGTTCAGTTGGCAGCTCCAAGTCAAATGTCACTAACTGTGGACGAGCAGTCCGAGTGGCAACGAATAATTATTCATAACATATGATAACAAAGTATCAAATGTCATGGCTTTTATGTCGAACTCGATTTCGCTGTTCCAATCAAAGTTCACTTCTCCGTGAAGTGTGTCCTTACAGAGCACCAATGACAATCGAGTCAAGCTTTGGTTTTTGCTGTGGTTTCTAGTACTTCGTCCAGCTGAGCAAGGTGGACTTCAAAATGCAATGTGATTGATCCTTCTAATGGTAGCCTAAGTTGAACTTCGGCCTGCAACATAAACGTGTAATTTGACTAAAGAATGTGTAAATCGTAACATTCCGTTCTGTTGATGAAATATTATATTTGCCTGCATCTGTCTCTTTATTTCCTGAATGGATTCCTAAATATAAATCTTGTTGGAAACTGAACTACATTTAAACTAACAATAATAACATGAAATTTAATAAAAATTATTACCTCATATTATTTTACAAGGAAAGAAGATTATTCAGTTAAGTTTATGCAATATCATTTTTCGTGATCCATACTTATTCATTGTAGTTAAACTTGCTGCTTTACAGAAACATTACGTTTAAGCGAATCTCTTAAGAAAGGTATCTCTTTAACACTCCTGAATATCATAATTATGTTGGCTTATATCCGAAACTTGAGTTTTACGATATTGAGTCAACATCAGAAAAAGATACGCAAGCAATTGCAGTTTGGCATAAGGAATGTGTTTTTCAGAAATTAACTTTTGATTTTCAAAAATAAATCATAGCGTATTGTAAAAATAATGTTCTAATTTTAACACAAGCATTAATTCAAATTTTGAACCTTATTGAAGAACAATCGGGTGGTATACAGTATTTCCTACAAACATGCTATATCGCTACATGAGCAATGGAATGTTTTCGTTCATGGTGTCTCAAAGAAAATTCCATTGTAGTAATTCCTCCCTTAGGTTTCCAGCATTGCGATTAGCAATGTAAAATGGTTAAACAATGGTTAAAATATATGGAGTATAAAAATAACATTAAATTGCAAACTGCTGAAAATGGTTGAGAATTTCAATTTAAACTAATAATAGTGGATGGATATCACAAAGGAAATCATATTGCTTACGAATTTGTTGGGTGTTACTGACATCGTGATACTTGTATTACCCAAGTTCGACATCCTATTCATGATAAGGGACATACCTTACAGGATCTATATTAGGAAAAACTAGTAAGACAAGAATTTATTGAATCCAGTTGTAATATTACAGCTGTATTCATCTGGGAATGTGCGTGAAACAAACTGATTCAATCCCCTCCTGAAATTCAAAGTTACATAAGAAATGACTGCTGTGAAATGGAAGATTTTTAATTCCTAAAGATTCATTTAAAGGAGGGCGCACCGAATATTTTTGTATCTTATATATTTGTAATGAAAATTATTACTTAGCATACCTCGATATAACGTCATTTTATCTGTGGGTGATGTCGAAGAAACCTTTGCCAACAGGAAAAAATAATTTTCATGAGGGAAAAAGCATGCCTAATCCTGCTAATGTTCATAAATTAGTTCATTGTAAGGTATTTCCTAATATACTTGTTTTACCCTATAATGCACGCAAAGTCTCATCTTTGGATTATGTAGGATTGTATGAATGAAATGAATAATGAAAACTGCAGACATAATGATGAATAAAGTGCAATCAAGGGAGTATTTTCTAATCCTGAACTTAATATAGAGTTACAAAGTGATATATTATTCTTAGTACGTATGAAATTTGGGAAATGGAGATGACTGAGGAACTGTTCCAAACATATGTTGATAATTTTCTCAAAATGGAGTTAGGCGTTAGTTGGTCTCGAGAATTGTACATGAAAATGAAAAAAGCTTTATTCTTGATTATGAAAATCATGAAGTTATACGTCTTGACTATGAAAATATTCAGTACAATCAAGGGATGATATATATTTCTAAAATATTTTTAAATTCTTAATTTGGAAAATGGGGACAAAAACTGATATTCTGCAAACTCGTGTTTTTAATTACGCCAAATATTTAGAAATTTTAAGATAACCTCACTTACAATTTCAAGATGTAAATTTTATATCAGAAAACAAATTACAAGTAAAGATTAAAAACTATGAAAATAAAAATTCATCTCATGACTTTACCAATGTATGAGTAGGAGTTTTTATATCCTCGTGGATTAGGGTTCTATCATATAATTTATCATACACTATGGTTATCGAACCTTTAATTTACTGCGATACAGACTCAGTTTCTTTATGTGCAAAAACGAGATGAACCATTCTCACTACATACCGGGAACTATATGGGACAATTAAGTAATGAAATAAGAACGGTTGAGAGATGCAAATATTTATTTTTCTGAGTGCAAAAAATTATAATTATGCTATAAAGAATCTACTTACAGGTGAAGTGGAGAATATGTATAAAATTCGTGGCATAAATTTAAATTGCTGTGAAAGACAGATAATAACTTTTAATTACTTTTAAAATTTAGTAACTCGTAAGCCAGCAAATATTCGGTGAGAGCAATAAGTTGCGTAAACCAGGTTGTAAAATAATTTGCAAGGGACAGTGGAAAACGTAACAATAGGCTAATAATAGGAGAAGAAAATTTATTCCTTCAAATAAGCAAGATTAATCTCCTCTTCCATACGGTTACTGTAATAACTAATCATAACATTCAATTGTATTTTTATGAAAATTTTATAGAATATAGAAAATAAATTTGATAAATAAGTTTTTAATAAAGTATAATTTGCTTTAAAGTAAAACAATTTTTTTCAAATAAAAGAATTTTTTAAATACAAAACATTTTTTAAAACTTCTTAAAAGAAAACTGTTTGTAAAAGAATTATTCTTTGGTAAACAAAACACTTTTTTAAATTGAAATTTTTAAAAAATCTTTTCTGAAACATAATTTTTTTGTAAACAAAAACTTTATTTAATAATAAACTTTTGTAAGTGGAAAATGTTCTGCAATTTTTAAAACATTTTCAAAAACACAAAATTAAAAATATTTCGTAAAATATTAAGTTATATTTTTTTCTTAAAGTAAACAAAAGATGGAAATTTTTATTATAAATCATTTTTGTAAATAAACAATGTTTTCTAAAAAGTATTTTCAAACTTTGAAGTAAAGGAAACTTTTGTTAAAATCAAATCAAATTCCTAAATTTAAAAATCAAATTTTCTTTATAGAACTTCTGAAACATTTATTTGATTTTCATCTCCCTTCTTAAGAAAAGTTTTCAGTGTCAGTAAAATCGTATAATAAATTTCCTATTACAACAAATTGTTTTATTTCTATATTAAATGTTCTTAGTATATATTCATACGTACAACTAAAACATAGCTGAAAATTCTCCCTTCTTCATAGTTTACTTGTATCAAACTAAATTACAATTTAAACAGAACTGCAATATATGAAATTCATTAACTAGTCAAATTCTCTATTACATCGAATAAAATAACCTAGTGTCGGGACTATACATAAACACTCTTCATAGTATATAAAATGATACTAATCATTATTAGAGTTATTTTTTAAAGAAGGTGTTAAAATTGAAAATTGTTATTTTTAATACTCTACTTAATTATAATACAAATTATTATGATGAAAGTGTAATACAACGGAATGCATTCTAAAGGAAAGGAAGTCTCCTTTATATACAAATTTACATCATATGTGCTGTCCCTTGTATCAATAGTTAAATGTTTACTAAAATACGTCAGCTCTAATAAAATATTTACTTTAAGTATATTATTCCTTATACTACTAATCTAGCTAAATTCCATTCACTTCATCATAAGTTTCATGTTCAGTACGCCTATGTTATTTTTATTCTATGTAGCATGCAATCTCGGAGTACTTAATTTTATTGAGCTGACTCACCTTAAAATTAAATAAATTTAATACTTTAATACTTCATATCCTGTGTTATATAAGCTATAATATTAATCAATACAAGTCTAAGTGAAAGGAAACTTAACTCATTCATTCTCATAATGTTAATCACTACTTCTCTTCCGGATGAGCGAGTAAAATTATCGTGTGATAATTTATCTCTCTTTCTTTGTTTCATAGTTGAAGAATACAAATCTCTATCAGTAAGCGTACATTCTGTTACTGTAGTAATAAAATCTACATATCTTCATGTTCCAGTGTAAAATAAAATGATTACTTATCAAGCGATACAGTAAGTGTAGAGATTTACTATGATGAATGAAAAAATATTATCTGAAAGTATACCATTTCTCAATGTCGATTAGAGAAAATAAAATTTAATTCACATTGAAATTCACTTGCGTAAATATCACCAACAGTAAAAATTAATAGAACTCAAAAGTAGACAGGAATAAAAACTAGGAAACATATTTTCGATCTCATCTAATGGTACTTCTTACTTCCTCCACTGCTAAAATAAATCTGATGACAAAGCTTTTTCACAACATAATAAGGCTAGTAAACTAATAATCAACTGGAAGTAACTTAGCTAAAAGAGAGAAAAGCATAGTCCTGTTGTTGGTGATACTGGTGGAAACCAAGCATCGTGTCCAATGATAAAGCCAATTTACATTATAGAGTCAGTTATGCTCTTCCTAATCAAATGTGTTAAATATATTCATTATGATTACTTCCTTACTTAGTTCCAGTATTTTTTTCCAGTAAAGCAAAAAGCAAATTCAAAGTTTAGCTTTAAATGATTTAATGCAGGATGAGTATTTACATATAAATTAAATATTTCATCTAAATTCTTCGAATTTATTAATACTCAATAAACACTGTCATTAAAAATATTGCAAATGATTCTCTTCACTTAACGATGATCAAAGAACTAGATATCCCATACATTAATGTTTAGTTCTCCTTCTTCCAACATACGTGTGAAGAACAGGTAAAAATTTCCTTTGTATTCCAATTACGAATAGATTTGAATATGTACGGTTAATCTACCCATTTCAAACGGCATCCATAAGAGGGCTTCCCACTTACTGCAGTTGAAGTTATCGATAAATTAACAGCACTACTGTTCTGTGCCTAGACAAAAACACAAATGAGCAAAAACTACTTAGAGTAAGCTGAGACTATTTAGAGTAAGATGACCTACTTTGTAGAATGTTTAAGAAGGAGATTCGTTTTAGGAAAGTAGGTCAGCAAATATTTAAATAGAAGAAAAAATAAGTATGTTCTAGAAAATTTGCTTTGTACTCCAAATACGAATAAATTTTATTATGTACGGTTAAACTATCCATTTCAAACTGTATAAATAAGAAGGCTTCTCACTGCAGTAAAAGTTACCGATAAGGTAACACTACCAGTTTTGTATCATGAATAAAACACAACTGAGCAGAAAAAATATAGTAAGCTGATGACCTACTTTATAGAATTTTCAACAAATATCTAAAGATATAGGGAAAATAAGAATGTTCTAGAAACATCAAGTTTGAGAAAGGGCGAACATAAAAATTTGAGAGTTAAAATTAAAGGACAACCTATTTTCAACGAGTTACATAAAAACTAAAATAAAAGGACACCTGTTACACGAGAATGAAGTCAACGAGCATCAAAATATGAGAGGGAAATTTATTCTTTGTTTCGCACCTTTGGTGCTAGTGGATCACGTGATGGGCACAGTCTACTTTCATATCAAATGCTAAGGCGTTCTACATATGACCCTGAGCAGAAGAAAAAAACAATTACTTGTGTAAGTGATATCCACATCAATCACAGGAAGTGTTCTTTCTTAAGAAAGAAACAATAACGGTTGCGCGGTCGGGCAACGGTAGCGGTCGGGCAAATGCGACAATGATGATAACATATTTTCTAAAAAAAAATGATGAATTAATAAATATTCCCGAAGTTCAAAACTTGAGTTAAATCCAGTAATATATTAAGTGTTCTACTGTTATTAAAATAAATTCCCTCATCTTATAGCTGAAAGTTATTTAAATAATTTTTCGTTTCTTTCCTACCTTTGAGGACATATAATAAATTTAACAGATATTCTGTTAAGTTAAAGAAAGCTGTACTACGAGACAATCAGCGTTCGAAAAATTTAAAGATTTGCTTCCAAGTTCTACTATCTCTGCAAAGAAATAACTTAAACGATATTATAATAGTTACATCATGATCATCATAATTTTTCTTTGTTTCACACCTCTGATATTCATATAAAAGCAGAGTTAGGTTAAATCTACAGGCCTACTAAAATCATGTGATAAATGTTACAAAACGTCCGGGAAATCATGACCTCATCTAAAATAAACTTTCATTAAGCTATGACCTACAAAATCATGTGATAAACGTATGCAGATCGTTGGATAATCCGAGAATTTATGACCTTCGTCTAGAAATAAAACGTTCCGTTGGGGTATGACCTACATACAAACTTCAACATGACCTAGAAAAGGAGGTCACAGAAAATGGGTCATATACCGAGGGCATAAAATGAGCAATCTACCTGGTATTTGTAATTCTTAGTTGACCTACTCTACTTAACCTACTTTCTCTTCTGTTAGTTGAGAAGAATGTCATGACCTAGAATGTCAGATATAGTATCTTAAAACTACTTTCGGCAGTACTGTGTGAAGATCTTTAATTGACGGGAGGACAAATTAAAGGAAACCGTTGTACGAGTTGAATCTTTATATTTTTAAAAGACCGCTAGTTGGTCTACTTATTTCATTCGTCTGTACTACGAAAAATTCTTCATTGCCAGAAGGAGAGATGGAAATATGCTGTGTATAACATTTTGTATTTTAAGAAAGACCATTAAAGGACCTACTTATTTCTTTGAATGTTAGTAAGTGAAAATATTTCATTGAGATAGGACAGGAGAAATTATCCTGTAAGTAACATTTTAATTTTTTAAAGAAAAAACACATTATTATATTCAGAAATAGTAAAAGAAAACCTGGGGGGGGGAACTTTAAAACTCCCCAATTTCATTCTTTGAAACTCCACAGAGGAATAAACTTTATTAAGCTTTATAGTCCCACAGAGCTTTATAACCACCACCCTTTTTGGTAAGGATCATGGGGGTATTACTACTTAGGTTATAAACACTTTTTTGCTTGGGGACGAGTGAGATGCTCTCACCTGATATCACAACAAAATTACCTTTTACTTGATTTTAACTCCTGGTCTTTCCAGCTGTATTCCAGATAACATTTTCCTCATATATTGCTGTTATGTCATTACAATCAAAACATTTACAGCACTTGCATCAAAGAAAGAGTTTACATTTGGGAACTCATTTCTTCACCCTCCCTTTTAGTTAGAAGTTCTTTCTTCTTTTTTTCCTAATGTAACCAGTTTATGCACTTTCTCCTGCAATGTAAATTCCTGAACGATACAACACTCTAGCCCCTGTTCTCTGGCTTTCACAGCTGTTTTTCTATGCTAATAACAACGAATTAGACATGGTGACCTGTAGGCTCATCGCGCAAGAAGAAACAAAAATCCATAAATTTCGATTACATTTCGAATGCATGAGAAAAAATCGATTCATTCCCATGTGCGATAGGAGATAGTATAGTAGCGATGGAATTCAATTATACCAAAGAAGCACCCAATAATTAAGCTTCATTAACACCTGGTGTACATACTTGAACCAAAAATATTTCGCATTCAATTTACCAATCTGTTCGTTATTTGCATGAATACTTGTTTTTCATATAGCCACTCCACCTGTTTGGGAACCCCTGTTTCTACTGACTATATTGAAATTCTTAAAAAAACAAAACAATTCAGTATTTAAAACTGTCATTTGTACATCAATAGTTTTCAGGAAACTCAAATTTGAAATTTCGCAATGGAAATTGACGCTGTGTGCAGAATCGTCAAATTATAAGTTAAAATATTTTTTAAATTAAATAAAAGCATAAATTTCTAACCGCAATTTGTACAACGTTCTAGAAAATTGTTTGAACAGATTTACTTTTCAACAAACTTAAATTTAAAATTACGAACTGCATTAACGCTGAGTGCGAACCATTGTACTGAAATTTCAATCATTGCAAAATTTTGCACAAGCTTGTTTCTTTTTTGCTTTCATTCTCGTGCTTCTTGTCTTCAATTCTATCCTTTCTTCTAACTTTCTCTTCTATCAGTTATTCTTCCTTTAATATTTTCCACTCTTAGGCGTTATGAATTCCTTGTTAGCTTAATCATTGTCATTGCTATTTCTCCTTGTTAAGTTAATCCATTCTCGTTTGTGCGAAGCACATGAAATACTGTATTCAGAAATAAGCAAGTTTGTAACAATAAATTAGTACAGAATTATTAACTGATGTTCTAAATTCTGTAATTGACAAGCAATAACATTCCGTTTTGTATCAAAGTTTCAAGCTTAGTTTTTATATAATTACAACGAGAAAGTTCAGTGAGGGAGTGTGTGGTGCCATAGTGATATAGGTAGTGTGTTATACTCAAAAATACTGGAACCTAAGTTCTGTTCCTACTCGGGGTTGTTATACTTTTTGCAGTGCTTGAGGCTTAATTCGTTTAAACCAAGTAGGAAAGGTGATTACTTTATTTTATTTATTTTATATACTAACCTCCATTAAGAAGAAATCACTAGATTTAATGTAATAAATTTAGTAATAAACCGCTATACGTACACGTACGCAACACTGCATTGTCAAAGAACCGATGAAAACACTGTATTGACTGGAAAATATTATTTTCGCAAGTATGAGCATTGAACACTGTTACCTGTTGATTAAATTAATTTTTATAGCTTATGGTAATTTGTTAGAGTTGTATGTAAAAATGTTTATTAATTAACATTATGTATTCCGTATAATGTACACGGTATTTACTGTTATTGTCATTTCAGCTTTAGGTCTGTTCTTGCAATTTGAATGATCGAATGTGTAATTAGTTGTCATTTCCCTGAATCTGTGCTTTGTTTTCCTGTGGATATTTTGTCGATTATGCACTCAATGAACAGATTTATTAATTGTGTTTACATTGTTTGAATACCTTGGGACCTGTAATTCCTAAGAATTTAGTAATATACGACTTTAGTGCTCTTGTTAGGCATCTTGTTACGCCTTTTAACATATTGCTTCTTGTTAGCAGCTCGCA
Organism: Lepisma saccharinum; assembly: GCA_022664845.1. Taxonomy (NCBI): domain Eukaryota; kingdom Metazoa; phylum Arthropoda; class Insecta; order Zygentoma; family Lepismatidae; genus Lepisma; species Lepisma saccharinum. The sequence goes on along the minus strand of JAGDQP010006179.1, from coordinate 6,221 downwards.
TGCTATGAATTTAGCTTAAGAGTGTTCTTTGTAACTTTAATTTTGGAACAATGCTATTTAAACGGCGCTAAATGATAGATATTTGTGATGTTTAATTATTCTTTTGATATGTATTTTATTTAAATAACCCACTCCCCCTTTTTTAGTTTTCCTTTTAATAGACACACATTCTTTTTGTATTATTTTTTGTACACTCTAGTTAATGATGATCACGCTATGATACTGTTGTTTTAATATGATGAATTTAGACGGAATTTACCGTTCTTCAAAGCGAAGGTTTATTTTTAAAAAAAAATCCGTTGTAACTATTTTTATATTTGATGTATTAAAGAGAGAAAAACTCAATTGCTTCTTGACCGCGAAAAGTTCCTTTCTTAAAAATCTTGTTAAGAATTCTTTCTCTGAGAGAGTGGGAGAGAGACAGAGCGAGCGGAGAAAATGAATAAACGCATGAAGGTCATTTCAAAAGATGGGAGGGATGTTAGCGCCCGCAGGTAACCAACCAACCTACCTTTTGAGCAGAGGAAACGTGTCAACCATGAAAGATGATCATTTCTATACAGGGATTATTTTGCGCTTTTTCCTTTCTTTTTGTCCGGCATCCCTTCGTATGTTTTGGCTAAACTAGTTTCTATTGTGTCATAATGCATTGTATTTCTTATAACTTTATTTTCTTTCTTCATTTCTTTTCTTTTTTGCTTTTATGATTCAACTAGTAGAGTGTAGAGTGTGGCCCACAACTGGGGTGCTCTTTGTACTACCGCCTCTATTGTTCGGAAAAGTACCATGTTCACCTGTCATGTAGGATTATGGTAAACAATAGGGGAGATTGATGATCTTGGGGCATGCTTTGTAAAAGAGCATGAGTGGGTGACAGCGCTGACGGATAATACTTTGATGGGTGGTTTTGCGAAAGGACTGTGTTATGTAGTGGGGGAAGCGCAGTCGTTTGTCATTTTTTGCAAGAAGACTACAACACTAAAGTTGACAGTTTTTCTAAAAAGAAAAAGATAAAGAATGGGAGATTGGCGGTTACTTTGAGGCTGAAGAATAAAGGGGTCGTAACAGTCTGTCCAGTGACAAGGGATGTGTCAGAGCTAGTATTGAAGCGTGAATAAGATGAATGATGTTCATGAACGTATGTTACCCGAAAAAGGAAGAAAATAAATATATATTGTTGATCAGACATGTTAAGAGAAGGGATAATGTTTGTCGGAGTAATATATAGTATATTAATTTCGGTGAAGATCGTCAATTTCCGCCTTCGTTCGTTGGTTCGTTCTGGCTGGAGGATCTTAGGCTGTTCATGGCATTGCAGTGAAGCAAGCAACGCGATCGTGTGTATATGCAAGATGCTTGCCAGTCCCCGTGGGTATGTAGCCATGCGTTGATGAACATTTTTTGTGCATGCATTGAACCGGGAATCTTTTTGATGGTGGGGATTACTTTACTGGAAGGTAATTAGAATTGCAACTAGGAACATGAACAGTGTATGTCAGTATTAGGTAGGTGCAGTTCATTTATCGGCTTTGCTAAGGGTAGACTGGGGGGGGGGCGTTGTACAAGCAGTCTAGTTCACGCAGAGGGATAATACTTTTAATGGAATAAACGTGTTGAATATTATTGGCTCTATAAGAATAGCATACTAAGCGTTAACAAGTACCAACGTTAGTGGTCGTACGGAATTGGCTGGTGTAATCATAGGATTGTGAATGGTCGTTAAACGTTGACAACGCTACACATATAAAATAATAATTAGTTAAACAGTACCTGACGGGTCATGGTCTTTAGATAAATTGTGAATGGCATTTGACCAATATAAAATAGTATTGGTAATAATATAAAATAGAATGGAATGTAATTGTATTTCTTACCAGCCTAATAGGAATAGTAAAACACAAATGTAGAGAAACGTGTTCGATCATACTGCGCGGTGTCCAACCTTCGTAGCTAAACGTCCCAAGCTGTTCACCAGACATTAAAATGTGTATGAAAGACAATGGATGTATCTTTCTAGTTGATGAACCGACGGCAACACTGACAGCATGGATATTTGAATAACTAAGAATAAACGTTCTTAGGCGTACTGTCAGCTAGCAACCCTGCTAAAAACTCACAAGTCGGCTATAGGAAACTGACACAAGGGAAATGAATACGCCAATGCTTGTATCTTTTGTGTTTACGAAGCAATTGTAAAATGTCAAGCGAGAATGTATATAGAAATAAAAATAATAAACCCTCCTTAACGGAATATGGCCATATTCCACCTGCAGACTACATGCGTCTAACATGGTGAAGGATCATTGTAGATGGGTCATATACGTTACAAGGTATAGCATGCTTGAGTATTGCTGTAAGCAAGGGATCTCTGTACACTGCAAAAATGAGGAAATAACAGCTGACATATAGGAAATGCGGTTTAGTAGAGTTTACACTGCATGAGCATCTCTCGCTTGAGAATGTTACATTTGAATTAGAGTAATTAAAAGTTCCAACGTAAATTACGAATATTAATCATTCTGTAGATGAGCAAGTGGGCATTACCAGAGTTGTGCAACGGCAATAGGTTTATGCATCTGTACTAAAGCTACGACAGCATTGGTATGTTCAACGGCGTATCTGATTAATCAAAATACTCCACCTATGTAATGGTAGAATAAACAATTGAACACACTAATAGCCAGCAATAGTGGACATTTTCGTATTTACATATTCAAAATAAATGTCAGAGATATGAGCTAATGATAGGTCACGTGTCTTTAATACACAGGCAGATGCATAGAGTAATATTGTACCACGTATATGGATAGTTAATACTCGATTTGACAAACAGATAAGAATTTAAATCTGGTCATCGGATTGGCAGGACATGGAAGTTTATTATAATAAGCACAGATCCGGATTTAGCATTTGGTAATTAATCACACATATAGATTTGTAATTGGTCGTGCAGGGAAGCGGATAGCACTTGTGTAAAATGAGTGCATAGTAGCAAAATTAAGTTTTTTAATCAACATAAGACAATGACGCTTGTCACTTTCGATGAAGATTTAAAGTTCGAGAAATGTTGGAGTTAGCAACATGGTTTGCTGACGTAACTATTTTAATCAATAGCTACGAATACAAAGTTGCCGTATGCAAATGATGTTCACCACGTAGTTCTGAGTGTACCACACGTTCGCAAATGATTAATGTTTATTGTAATCTCATTGGTTAATACTAAAACACAAAGTGCAATGGAGCTTGTTGATTGGCTGGCAATGGCTATAAAGCAACGTCGGCGACAGGTACTGAACTTAGTTCCATAGCACCATGGCGACTTGTACTTGTTCAAACACACACGTAAGTGTCAATTGCGTTCTACAGGCCCTTGATAAATGGATGCCTCCCTGTTTTGTGGCATGCATGTATTGTTATGCAGGTATTCCACTGGAAGATGCTGATGAGGAACATGCTTGTACCAACCGTTCAGCAGATGACGTACGAAAGGAAATTTTGGATACGTTAGCGTTTTTTGATACATATCATTCCGTCTACAATATACTTGTTGCTATGCATCCTGAGCAAGCCATCACCGTAGAACACTTTATACGTACCTATATAGGGATGATTGCTAATGATAATGATGTTCAGGCAATTTACGATGTGCTGTGGACAAAGGACTATCAACACGGAGCTTTACTTTCAAGGCAAGGATCAGGATTAAGAAATGAAACACAACGACTGTAATTAAACACAAATCTTTATTGCATAATAAACAAATACAGTGCTTGACGTACAATATACGAGTTTTAGTGACAAACAGTTACAAGAAGGTATACATATCAAGATCAACATAGATCCCTTGACATTGCAATTACCATAGTGCAACACCCTGTTGCATAACAAACAGGATACAAAGTTCATATAAACTAAATAGTGTAGTGCATCCCCCACTACAGTGCTGAGTGACAGTGTGCCACGTGAGAACCACCACCACCACATGCAAACTTTTGTTATGTTTTTCGAAGATTCAGATAAACATGATTACAAAACTTTTTGTTTTTTACCTGCAGGAACCAAAATGTGCCGTTACAGATACCGAACATATGACTAACTACATTGTCCACCCCCTTAAGATACATAGCTAATGGTATTTCTGTACACAAATATTGTAATGGTGAAGAGTCGTTTACTATGACCACCAATGATAAATGTATATAATAAACAAGTATTCCAATAATAGGATAAACATGTGTTTACTTTCACGTTTTGTTCTTAACCCCGAAATCCATAGGGAACTGTCATATATTGTTTTCTCTCAACAGGATTTAATTTACGTCGTTTATGCTGTTGCACAACAACATGGCGTTTCACCTGAGATTTAGAAACGACACGAAAGTCCGCCTTTCGCAGAATACGATTCGGTGTAACGATTTGTTTACCTTTATACGTACCCTTCCCTACCTTAAACATATCCTTGAATGTAATTTTCTCTCGTGTTCGTTGATTAAGTGTTATACCTCGAATTTTGATCACGTGGTTTAATTGACCCGTAGATATTTCCTTTAGTTCGAAACAATAATGTTTTGGTCCTCCAGAACAGAAACGACGCATTGTCCACCCCGCAGGCACTTCATCCTTAAGCTGGCCTAGTTAATTACCAAGAGGCAGCAATGGCGGTTCATTACGTTGTCTAACATAGATAACACTGTCGGTATCGCAATACAAAAGTCGAGTTATACCCACGGTACTCATTGCCTCATACAGTCGTAGTTTCGCCCATGAGGAAATAAAAGCGGCAAGCATGACATTACTGAAGGCGTAAGGCGTATTTTGTGACTCGAAATCTCGGTATGTAACAAGAAGTTTACTACCTACTAGATTTACATGCTAGATTTCCAAATGAGGAGCATATACGATCTCATTAAACTCTTGAGTTGTTGCAACAATCTTTGTTCGTGGAAGATCACACCTTTGCGCCCACTTGCCAAACAAAGAATTTAAATATATTTTTGCAATGAATCGAAGACCCTCGTTCTTAGTAATGTTATCATACTCAAGATGAATGCTCTCATGATTAAAATAATCCTGAATATACTGTTGTTTATTTTCCTCATCTTGACAACTCTCGGGAAAACCTGAGGCTTCCTGCTTCATTTTAAGAAACGTTCCTATGTACCCCTGAAACAAGTCTACTGACATTTCAGATTCCCAAATCTCATACGTTTGCATAATGCCATACCCTGCATCTAATGCAGCATGGAGCTCGGGTGTGCAAAAAACACCTTTGATAGCTCGTTCTTCATCCGTATGAGTACATTCCGATGTATGCAGCGTTTCCCTACACGTTCTACATAAACCGAACAATAGTTTGTTGTGGGCATTGTAGGGTAATATGGGAATGGCTAGATTTGTCGGAGGTAGGACTTTACAAAAGACTAAACCGTGAACCTGACTAGGATCAGGCATGTCCTTGCCTTTATGCACAGTTACGACTCCAACCGGAAGTGGACGAGCAGCCATGACCCATGGGCAGAGAGAAGTAAAATCCAGAAAATCTATTTGTTCCGTTTCATTGCATTCGTAAAGACTTTGAAAACATTCGGTGCGTCCACCCTTAAAGGTATCCTTTGGACATAAAGGTTCTTCAATATCTGAACAATGATCGCGAAGAAATGTCTGTATGGCTGGAGACGTTTTTACCTGTTTGTGCCACTCACATTCCCATATGGACACAACATTTACATTACATGACTGACGTAAAAACTCCTCCCTAGCCATAGTGTCGGCATATCGACTATCGAGACTACGACCTTGTTTATCTATAGCTAAATCTCTGAGTTGGGTCTGGCATTGATGACCGTGATAGTAACAACCGTAAAACTCATATACAGTATGGGTATTTCTATCATATCCGTCAACCTTGAAATGTTTAAATTGAGCCTCACCGCCACGTTCATAACTTTGTAACTTGACGTTATGTGTATATTCAATATACCTTAGCCAAAGTTTTGCTTGCTTGCTTTGATTAGTACCATGCTGAAATCCTAATGGTGGGATGACAGGGATAGTATTATCTTTAAGATACTGGGTTCGATAAAACATCATAGCACCAGCCGCGATCGTACAGGTATGTAAAAAGCATTGCAGTCCTTGTGTTGTACGTTCGATTAAATTGGAGAACTGAATAAGAGCCAATGTGAGGATACGTACGTCATTCTGGCAATAGGCCAACAGTT
>JAGDQP010006178.1:18852-73911 GCA_022664845.1 Lepisma saccharinum | reverse complement strand
TATTCTGTGATGTTTCAGATTTGTGTATTTACTGCTAGATAAATAATTACCTTAAGGAGTGGTATGTGTAACGTATATTTAACTTACTTTAAATCACAATATGAAAGCTTATAAAGAAACTAAAATATAGGGGCATTGTTTTCTCTATGAAGCAGAGAATACAGTTACGAAGTGACCACCATTTTGATATGACACCCCTGTCAAAGTGGCATCAAAGCATTTCTGGCTCCCAATATATGCAGGAACATAAAAATAGGTCGTTTGCTTTCTTCACGAAGGAGTATATTAAATACCTAATGGAATTCCACTAAGAAGATTGGTTGGGTGCTACAAGTGAAACGATTTTCATACTTAAAGTGAATACTAATATTTTTATTAAAACTTAGAAGCTATATTTCTCGTCTTTCTTAGTCTATTGCACGTGCTTTATCTTAAAATTTCTAATTCTCTTCTCGGGGAAGAAAGTGAAATTTACTCTGTTTCTAGTTTAATGTATAATATATTTAACGTGTCTAATCTTTGACAAAATAGATACTGCTTGCATTGATTGAATCGGATTAGCTTTTTCAATGTCAATCAGTAACCTGAAACCTTCATTTGTAAACAGCGAGGACGATCAATGGAAGGACGAATGAGGATTTTAATTCGAAACAAAATTTATGTTCGGATTACTTTTTATTCCATAATAGTGATGTTTCTGCAATGTAATTATACAGCCAGCTGTATGTTGCAGGATAGGAAATTGTTGCAAAATACGTTGCAGTAAGTCAATTTAATTTGATTTGATATAATTACCAAGAAAATCAATATATTATCGATATCAATGTAGTTACAAAGGCAGAAATCTGTCATAGACACTGCCAGTATTGTCAGGTTAAAGGAAATTTTCCGAACAACGGGATAATCAGCGCCACGTGAAATCTAAAAGAAATGGGAAATTTTGTTGAATGTTTTTGGCACTTTTGTTTCAATTTTCAGTCAATTTCAAAGTCAAGTTAGCAGCCAGGAACTCTATAAGAAATCGGGGAAATCTTTCAGTATTTTGATACAAATATTGCGATTGGAATCTGACAACACTGGATACCGTAGAAAGCATGTAGCGTATGTATTAAGTTATGCAGAATGTTTCTCAAAGTATATATATTAGCAGCAGAGGTAAATGGTCATTGATGTATTTAGGGGATCAAGATGAACCTAACTATGTGATATAATACACCCCACAGCAGTATCAAATACCCATCAGACTTGTGGTAGATAGATGATATGTGGTCCATTACCTTTTGAAGTCTTCACCACATTCAAATACAACAATCGGTCCAAAATGTCTAGTAGTCGCCAGACTACATCACGGTTTGCCACTCCACCAGAGTCCAATTAATTTGCTCACAAGGATATATGAGTCATTGTGTCATATGCCATGTTTATTAGCAGATGTATCGTCTAGTCCCATATCCCATATTTAATTGACTTGCTGAATATTTCTCCTGCTTTGAACGCACATATGCTTCTTGTTTGTTAGCATGGAAAATTCTTCCCAGACGCAGATGGTCAGTGTTATTGAGTATCGATATTTGTCCACTGCACTGTTCATCGTAGGTAGTAATATTAGGTATTGTAGGTCCACATGGGACACAGTGGAATTCTGAATGTGCATTCACTTCAAAAATGTCATGCTCAATCCATCTGGCAGCCACTTTTATGCTCCATTCAAAGTTTGAGTATTCTCACTTTTCTCCTAGCCATCACCAGACTGACTTGTATTCGACATGCTTCATAAGATAACACCTCAAAATTAGTCATTTTTTTTTATCAATTTACCGAATCTAACATGCTCTGCCGTAACTGTATCAATTTCAATACAAGAACTACATCACTACCACCCCATTCAGAGTCAAGGTCTCTTCATACACGGAAAATATCTCCTAAACAGTTTTAGAATTCCTTTCAAAACTATAGGAAATGACTTTAGATAAAAAATCCAAAATGTCCGTTCTCCATATGCTAACAAGTTTAATATATTGTGATATGTTTTTGTTACGCTTCATGGTTATTTATCTTCAGAAATCGCTAATATAAAATCCTTTCATTGGATTTAATGAGATGGTGATTCAGAAATTGTAACACAATATTAGCATCTGCATTTTGTACAAAATGGGAAAACAACTCAATTGCAAATCGTGAAAAAAAACTTTTCTAATACATAGTTAGGTATCCTAGAAGTAGACGAAAACACTCAAGAGGAAATCAATAGTTCCCTACGTATAAGCTTGTATGGGTTTCGCCAGTTTTAATAGGATTGGCAGAGCATTCTTGATTAGATAAGAAAACAGATGATCTGTTGGTTTTTAACGACTCGATAGTTGTAATTTAAAAAATGTCGATTTAATGAAAGGGAGAAACGAAACTCATTCAAAAACCCAAACTGAAATTAACACAAATTTTCAGTTCATGAAATCTAATAACTCGAAAGTATTATCTTGAAAACGATAAAATCAATAAATGAATATATATAATTTAGGGTGGTTGTTAATATTAAAATAGAATGTGCAACAAACTCTGATCCAAGATGTTTTTTTTAGCAATGCAAGAACGATCACGTTTCATTAAATAATTATATCGTCTACTTTGTTTATTATATTATCGTTCAAGTCTTTGGAAGCACTCAGCTATTTATAATACGAAAATTAAATTAATTACTTAAGATTAGCTACTTACCTCATAAAATCCAAACTATTTATGTTACTAAGTAACACCTCAAATATTTTCTCCGATTGTTCGCAAAATAAAAAGATACTTAAATTATTGAACCGTTTATTAAAGTAAATTAGTGTTTCTACGGTAGATGCTTCCGCAATCGGATATTAAATAATGCCAATGATTAATTCTAAGTTCTAACGATTCATACATTCTCTATTTGGTTATCTATTTGTTTATATTTTGTTGTGTTTTGTGTGCTTACGATTATCATGTCATTGAAAAAGTGAAAAGATCAAGAAATATGTAAACGTAAATCTTACGTGCTATCAAACTTATGTATGAAATAACTTGTGGACTATTACAATCTATGTATAAGAAATGATCATATGGAGTATCAAGCTTAAGATAAGAAAACATAAGTCGATATACATGAAGAAATAAATTATGATATGTTTTTGTTATAAATATTATGCAAACCGATATAAACAAGTGGTCACTAGATGCCAACAAAAATACCTCGTGACAGAGTCATTTGAGGGATTAAACGACAGTTGAGGAATTATGACACTTAAAAGCTTGCAGCATTGCAGATTGTACAATAGGTATATCGCGATATAAACAATAGTGGGATAAGAGACTGTGTAATGTACTCAAGCTCTGCGCTGATTTATGAGTTTGTAGGTAGGATCATGTAGCTAGGATCTGAATACATTTCAGAAGGACCTTCTACTTTCTGACCATGCTGTATATATAAATTCTCAGCATAATATTTTACAAGAACAAGAATTTCCATGAAAATGTTTTCTTCTGTAAAAAGAATATAGTATTTTGTGGTACTTCCAATGCTAGCTGCTCTACGCTTCTAATCGCCAGGAAAGATGCAGGCACTGTGCCATATGTTACAGTGTTGAGTTTGTATGTCTTGAGTGTTTTTTAGGATCATCACGGCATACACCTTCTATCTTCGGGGTGTACCAAAACTATTCTATACATTTGTTTTATGTCATCGACTAAATACATATTCATGTAGTCTGAACTGTATAAGTAAATGGAACAATTCTTTCTGTTCCAGCTTGATCTTCCCTACGTATGACAACTAAAAGAAAATTTCTGCATCTAATAAAAGATCATGTCATTGTGGCTTATTTAAATGTGGGTCTGCCAAATCTGTTTTCTGGAGTATTTCATGTGGTGAAATCGATTACACAAGATGGCATTTTTTGTGTGATAGTTGGCAACACTACAAATTCTAATGTTTTAGAATATGCACTATTTCTTGATTGAATTGTTGTTTGAGCTGTGTGATATACCTTAGTTCCTGTTGAACCAACACCCTCAATGCTGAGATTAGACTTGAATTTCTTTAAACCAACAGTTCCGCCATGTTAATGGTTAAAATGTGAACCTGGCTACAATTATCAAGAATAGCCCTACATAAATGGAACCGATCATTTAAGTCCTTTATATACATATATTACTGCTGTTTGCAAAATGATATTTCTTTGCTTGTATTTAGTTTGTGTTACGCATGTGGTGGAACTACTACTAGCTGTTTTCCCTTCATTATCCCTTCCTTATGTACCGTTGCTCTTAACCCCAACCTCATTTTTATCTGGAGCTGGTTTCTGTATTGTATGGGAAGTGGAAGGCTTTGTAGAATGTAAGATTGTGTTATGTTTCTGATTACAGTTTTTATAAGAACCTGGCGCACAATCCTTTGAGAAATTGTTACTTGTTTTAAGGCAGTTCATGCACAGAGATAAACGTTTAACTTCTTTGATTCGGTCATTAACTCACATGCCACACTGATAACCTGGATGAAATTCCTTTTTACACACTTGTCACTTATTTTGTACAGTATATGCATACACTGACAATGATTTCGTTTTCTGTTGAAGCTTACCTGATTTTTTTACCTCTGAGGTGACTGTCTCGATTTTGATCTAGTGCATCTAATACTTGGATTCGCCTTTGAAGAAACTGTATTAACTGGTTTAATGTAAGCAGTTCGGTGTTATTTAACGATCTTTCCTACTCCTTGTGAGTATAAATGTCCAATTTTGATGTAACCAAATGAATTATTAATATATCCCGAATCTGTTTTCTGTCTAAGATTTTTTAACCCTAAGATGTTTTAAAATGCTGTCTTAAAGTTGTTCCAAAACTGCTGAAGACATCTTTGCCATGCTGGGCAATTCAAATAATGATTTTACATGTTTGCTAACGATGTACTTTTTCTGAAATCTTTCCCATAATAATGTCAGCTCTGTTCCATAGTTGTCGGTTGAGATTTCGAAAGATTGAATCACTTGCAACGCTTCTCCCTTTAAGGATGCACTCAAATAATGAAACATTTGTATTGGTTGTAAAGAGTCATTATTGTGTACTAACGCTTGAAAAGTGCCATAAAATTCTTGATATTCGGCATCATTACCATTTAAAATGGGAGACTAATCACCGGAAGCCCAACCGACTGCTGATTCAAATCCTTTTCACCTCTGTCATTGCTACTCGATTTCAAGATTATTTCCGCCTTAGCCACTACTTCGAAATACGAGTTTTCAAAAACCTCCCGCTCATTATCAACGTCCACTTCATCTTGCAAAATTTCAATTTCGGATTGTATTTCATCAAATACATCAAAACATTTTACAATTCTCTCATGTCGCGCTTTCAACTGCGGTAAGTAAGGTTCATTTTCATATGACTCCACGAAAGGTATGGAAGTGTTAATTTGCTTTTCACCTGACCCCGCTTTACCTTGAGTTCATGCAATCTTTCAGCCATGCTTTACCATTAACTTTACACTAAAGGTTGAACATTTATTTTATACCGTACACAGCACTTTCTTACTTTCGTCACACTATTGAATGTTCATACCTCGCCTAGACCGTATCGCACAAGTACTAATGTTTTCATGCATTAATATTGTTTATGTCTTCTAATTTTCATGCACTTCACTCGTAGCTTATCTTCCAATATGTTTAATTGAACTTGCTGTCATCCGGCCCGGAGGACCATGTTGGTGATTAGTAATTGGTTCACCACATTACTGCTGGTATTATTAATGAAACATTCAATTGAATTAATTATGTATATTTCTTCTGATATACTTAGCTTCGTTTAAACAAATGAATAGAATGAAAAATATGACAGAAACTCGTCAAACTCATTTCTGTTCACTGCAGTCCACCATCTTGATCACATGATGAAAAAAATAAAAAAGGGTTACGAAAACTGCTCGAATATTCTATATACAATGTTCCTACTGACCTATATTCCCCACTTGATAGATGGCAGCACAATGGTTACACAAACCAAAGTCTCTATTGTCCTCAAGCGGCCAAGATTCAAATTAACTTAGACTAAGAAACACATCTTTGAGGAATTCATGGCACACACAAACATAAAAATGAATAATCATTAAAAATACACAATAATAAAAAATGAAGTATATAACACATAATAACAACCAGTAACAATACACCAATATTTCCTAAGTATGCGATTTATGTCTTAGAAAATATAATAGTAACTATGTGTAAAAAGAAAAGCTTAATTTATTCTGTATTAACATATAACTGAATTTAGTATGTCATAATAAGATTACGCAGAAGGTTACAATTACATTATTAATTAGTCTTGTGTATTATGTTTTGGTTTGACCGTGAGTTTTGAAGAAATAACATTACGTTGCGAAAAACCATTTCAAACAGAATTCAAGGTTTTGTTTTTATTTGTGTTGAACTATTTAATCTTCCGAAATTCAAGTCAGGAGACCTAAGTGAGTACCCCATCCAGTATATTTTATTTCATACGTTGTGTTACTTTCTTTACACAAAACTCTCACATTCATTTCCTGTACACGATTATCGAATTGTTAACATGTCGTTAAGTCTGACATGTTATTCTAAAGTATACCCTAGCAGAACATTTTGAAGGTATATTTGTTATGCATTATATCTAAAGAATCGTGTTACATTTCGCGAATAAGGTTGCATTCATAAAGTACATTATGAAGAAAACAAAATTACTAAACATTATTGTTATCAACAATTTAATAGATCAGAGGAGTTTCCCGAGAATTATAGGAAGGAACTTTAGGTCCCGCACTATGGTCAGAAATGAGGCTGAAACTTCAGATGGCGTGAAGACACAGAGTAAGGAACATTAGGTTCCCAAGGGTCTGTCTCTTGTAAAAGTAGAACATAATTACAAAATGATTTACGTGTTAAATACACTATATAAAATTATTAACATGAATCAAGACACATTTTTTTAAGTTCTAGTGGTGTTTCTTGGGACCTTCCCTCGGGAGAGGTGCAAGTATCCATTGCCAACAACATTTCATAAATTATAATTTTGCGGATATCTCACTGATACTGCTCACTGTGATAACTCTCCTTCCATTCCAGCTAAAACTGTTACATTGTATTGAATACTTTGAAAGCTAATCATGGATGCACTATAGAGACAAATAAGCCAAACTTTGGATTCATTTCTTGACGAATGATCGTTCGTTAAACTTGCCTCCTTCAATATGATATTTTCAACTAGCCAATTTCAAATATTAAGCATATTGGCTATCACATTTATAAGCAGAAAACATGTTGATTGATTGATGAAATTCAGAGATGTGAAGCGTGAATGGAAGACAAAAAGAGTTCATTTATATGAGCGTTCTAATATGAAGCTCCAAGTACTATTCCTTGCTAAAAGAATACGACTTTACCACCTCTGAGAACTTTTTAAAACTCTCATATGTATAAGAAACAGCGGACAATCCAGAAACAGCTGAAATATGTGTAAGAAACAGCGGACAATCCAGAAACAGCTGAAATATGTGTAAGAAACAGCGGACAATCCAGAAACTTCTGATTTGATAAATATGGGAAATAGCTTCATATTGTGCGTTTCTGTTGCTCAGTTGAATCTCTTATACTTCCACCGAACGTACTATGTACATGACAAAGAATATATTATCTTAATACCAATCTGTACCGAACATGCGCATTTGTTGCTTTTGTCTTACATTTAGTCTTGAGCAGAGTTATAGTCATAAGTAAAATAATATACGCAGGAACATTATAACTAGAAGTCAGAACTCCAGACGCACAGAGAACCAAAATTCTATACGGGTGTTCTGTACTATCTTACCCTCGAAATTATTGTTTGATGAAGCCGAGATGAGTTAAATTCCATTCTGTTGTGTTTTATCACGAAGTTTTCCTGATGTGTTAATTTTCTCATGTGTCCTTTTAAACGTTTTCAAAGTAACATTTTTGGTCTCGGGGTAGGTTCTTGTGTTAAATTATGTTGGTCATAGATTCTTAATGTCCACGTACGAACGTTACTGACAAAATATCACGTCAAGTCTCATTTGTTCATCTGTTATGCTCACCAGGATGAATTATCTTGGAATGGATTCTATTTCTAGAGTATTTAGTACATAGTTTCTGAAGAACTTATAAAATAATGCATTGTCATTGGTGTTCCGCAAGTAGGGAGTTCTGTGACCCTGTGGGTCATAGGTAAGATGAAATAATAATGATTTCTGTTACCTTGTTTGAGATGGAGATAAGTTTAAGATGGATTCTAATTCATTACGTTCAATGATTCATAATTGGGTTGGATGAAAACTTTTCTCCACAAATTTCAGTTAGCTGCTTTTCTTATCCATGTAACTTTTGAAATGCGCTTATTTTCACTTAGAAATCTTGCATAGGTCGTTCCTTTTCTCTGACAATCCGATTTAGATCATTTCTAGTTGATGATCTTCGCACTCTTTGTCACATCTTTCACTTTAGTTTAGGATCGAATCCATAGTTTATTTTTCTGTCCTTCTTAGTTATTCCTAGCATGTATCTCTCCATTTAATCTCTTGTGTAACTCTTAATCTTCGAGTCGTTTGGACTTCCTCTCGATTTCACATATTCATTCTTTTCTGTTTTTAGATTTGATTTTGGATTTATGATTATTTATATTCAATATCGATATCATTACACTGTTTTTTAGAAACGCTGTTTGATGTATCTAGTAAAGTTTAAGGTATATATAAGTATTTGCAATATTCCTGATGCGTCTGAAAGCTGTCGGTCAAAGTCACCGAGATATTTATTTTGCATGGTTGGAAGCAGTGGCGGACCCGGGGCCAAGTTTTGGTAGGATCGATTCGGTGTAAAGTACAAATGATTGAGGGCGGAAAATTCTTTCGTTTTGTTTCAAATTTTCACTATTCTTCTTTCTGATATCCCACACAATATACAGAAATAAATATATAAAAGAAATTGACGTTACGCAATTGATTTCCACTTAGTCTGAAGGATTTACTCACACATTCTTTGATTATTTTTATGTTAATATTAGTCCATGCACGTATCATAAAAGCATTATTTATGTAAATATTGATACAATACACAGTATTTGTTTTTTGTGCTCAATGTTTGTTTTACTTTTCTTGACCATTCAATTCACGTGTGTCGATTGCTTTTGATGTTGGCATCCGCCATTTTGTTTTTCTGCATCTTCCGATTATCGACTCGTGTATTCAGTGAACTCTTTTTCTATGGTCTACGGAAGACGGATTAAAGCCGAAACATATTGTGAATTTATAGTGTTAATTATTATTGTGAATATGTTCTCGTGCTCTTTGTAAAAATAATAATAATATAAACTACGTAAGTACAATTCTTTCTTCTCTATTCAAATTTCACCTATTATAAACTTTATTGTTTATTTTAATATTAGTCCACTCACTAATTTTACGCACAAATCCATGAAGCAAACACAATATTTATGTTCATAACACTGCTTCTATTTAATTCACACTGTCACTATTTAAAGGCATGCACTCTCATTGATGAGAAGAAGATTCTTCTGCGTCAATCACGCCGGGATCTTTTTTTCTGTCTTTTTGTAAAAATTGCTATATCAATGGGGATCTCTGGGTCCGCGTCTGGTTGGAGGTTATCCTCTTTTCCTTCCAGCGTGATTTTTGCACGTGCGCAGAAAAAAAAACAGTTTCTTATAATAATTAAGCATTCAATTCTGATCAAGCGTTTGGTGTCGCTATTTTAATCACGTATTTTAAAGACATGGGAAATATTCTCAGTGAATAAAGATTTTTATCCCTATTTGGCAAATACAAAAGTATAGTTATCAATATTAAATTAATTTAACAATTTTTATTTGAATGATCCATTTAATAAATAACGTGTGTTTGGCAAGAACACCACAAGGGACATCACCTTATTTCGTATTATGCTTCGTTAAATTTGACTGGGATTTTCTCTTACAGTCTTTGAGGGAACCATCAGCTGCTCTAGACTTAAAGAACGAAAGCAATTTACTGTCAAGTGAACAACAAAGGTTTTTGCAATAATAATTTAAAATGAAGTTGTGTCAAACGTGTCTGCAAGGGATCATTCAAAACATGGAATATGATAAAGATAATGATAAAGATTTGTGTAAGCAAAATAACATTAATGTTCCAAAATTTTGTGAGCAAGTATAAACATTTACATTTAGCAAGTTTCTTCGTTCTTCTGAGCTTCTTCCACGACAATACGCTTTAACCTTCTGGGATATTCAGAAGATAAGTAATGTTCCATTTTGCAGAAGACTCAGAAGATTTGAATTTGAATTCTTCCTGTAAATATTATATAAACTTTAGGATTTAGATACAAACAGAATAAACAACGGGTTGACTATAGTTTGCATGACGTATCCTTTTGGAACTCGATTTGCAGCTCTATCTACAACATTTATAAATCTCAGCGTTAGTTTTCTTACGTAGGCGATTAATAAATATAGTTTTACTGGCAACTCTGAATAAGCACCAATGTTGAAAACTTGGGGTGCGTTATGTGAACTATAGCCTAAAATTGTCTGCGTATAAGTAAAATGACTAACACAGTATTCAGATTTTCAACCTGTCACAAAGTTTAATGCATTCGATTTCATAAGTACATTGTTTGCCAAATTAGTAATTGATTTTAACAAATCAAAAATATACGTGGTTTATCAATGTAGCAAAAAGGTCGATGTTCTCAAGAATCGAATTAACAAAGATTCCGTAAAACTGAAAGAAACTTGAACAGAAGTAAATACGATAGTCAATTGCTAGGAGTTGACCATGTCAGGGTTACTCCCATCTTTATCTATCTCCTATGTCAAAGGACGTTAATTTGTATATTTCATCTACTTTATTACATCTTATAAAAATTAGCATCCACCGTATAAATTCAATTTTCCGTTTAACTCAGCAAATCCTGATTTGCATGAAAAGATCATAGTTATCAAGAGGATCACAGAGAGATTCTTAATTTGAACTTTAATTAGGATTAATTTTTATAAAGTACTGAGTAATATCCTGCTAATTCGCCTATGCGTATACGTACATGAAATAATTAATTGGAGATCACCGATGTGGATTTAGAAGAAATAGATCCACATTGGGCCAGTTTTTGCCTTGAGATAAATGTTAGAGAAGAAAAGGGAATTCAATGGGACTGTTCATCAGTTATTCATTGACCTTAAAAAGCATAAGATTACATTAAACGGAAATATTATGCAATAACCTGCTACAATTTGGAAATCCGAGAAAACTTGTTCAATTAGGGAGAATGTGCCTCAGTGATCCCATAAGCAGTGTACGGATAAGTAATAAAATGCCAGTTAGTTTCGGGATTTGCAACGGATTGAAAAAATGTGATGCCTTGCCACCATTACTGTTTAACTTTGCTTTAGAATATACGATGCAGAAAATAAAAGAGGACAAGAAGGGACTAACATTGATGACTTTAATCACCTCCTTGTATACGCGGATGATGTAGATTTAATAGGGAACGATATAGAGGCACTACAAAGTAACACCAGTATCTTAGTAGAAGCGTGCGATGAGATAGGTCTACAGATAAACATAGATAAAACGAAATATATAATAACAACCCGGAACACAGGGAATAACGGAAATAGATACATAACAATTAAGAATGAGAACATAGAAAAAGGAAACAAGTTTAAATACTTGGGAGCATATGCAACAAACCGAAACAAGGTAACGGAGAAATGAAAAGCCGCTTAGCATCAAGCAACGTATGTTTCTACTCAGTCCAGAAACTCCTAACTTCGCGATTAATATTAATAAAGTTGAAACTGAAAATATATATCACGGTTATTATGGCGGTTACACTTCAAACTTGCGATAGTTGGAATATGAACCTAGCAAATGAACATAAATTACGAGTGCTTGAAAATAAGGTCTTGAGGAAGATATATGGGTCGAAACGGGACGAGGTGACAGGGGAATGAAGGAGACTGCATAATGAAGAACTTCACGGACTTTACGACTCACCCGATGTTGTAAGAATAATGAAATCACGACGACTAATGCGGGCAAGTCATGTTGTTCGGATGGGAAAGAAGAGAAGATTTTAAATGTTGAAAACGCAAAAGGCAGCAATTATTTATAAATACAAAAAATATAAAGTTCTTTTAAAAAGATAAAAAATCTGGAAAGGGAGACGAAAATCGCACCTTGCCTCAAACTAATCAATCTGACGCTCTACTGACTACGCCAAGCGGCAAAATCCCAATCACGTTTTCGCAGTATCCTTTATGCTTAAAACGTTCTGCAGAACTCTTGGAGCACTGTACTTGAATACGCATTTGAGCATGTGGCTAACTTACTTGGCGAAAAATATTCCGAAGAACTTTCATTAGTGTCTCTCTCGAACAACACTGTGAAGCGGAAAATCGACAAAATGGCTGAAAACGTAAAGAACACATTGATACAACGTTTGAGTTCCAGTGAGTATTTTCCATGGCAATTGTATAAAAGTACTGATATTTCGGAAAATGCGAATTTGGTAGCTTTTTTCGATGTGAACACCACAATGTTCCTGAATATATTTTGTTTTGTGAAACACTGCCGTTTCACACAATTGCAGAGACTTTGTTCAACATTCTTTATAATTTTATCCTTGAAAATGAACTAGAATGGGTTAAATGTGTTGGGACTAGTAGAGATGGTGCTCCGGCAATGGCAGGTTCACAGAAAGGACTGTTTGCTCATGTCCAGGCTGTTGCGCTCTCTACTAAGTGGACGCACTGCAGCATCTATAGTGAAGTATTGGCTATACATGGAATACCATCCAAGATGAAACTTGTTTTCGATGAATCCCTTAAAATTAAAAAGTTTATCAAGGCACATCCTCTTAACTCCAGAATTTTCGTTGCATTGTGTAACGATATGTGAAGTAATTTTGAACATTTACTTTACATTTTGAGGTACGCTGGTTATCTCGAGGAAGAGTTCTGACTGGTTTATTCGAGCTGCATGTTGAGTTGAGAATTTTTCTGATTGATTCGAAATCGGAATCGAAACTAAAGGACTGCTTAAGTGACTTTTCGTGGCTTTGGACGCTTCCTTATTTGTCAGACAAATTTAATTTCTCATTTCTGAACACATTAAACTGAAGTCTGCAAGGCTTCACTGCCACTGTATTTTCAGTGCCTCAAAAATGAGACCACAATTTAAAAAAAAATGGGCTGACGGAATCGACAAATAAGGAATATGATTCCGTTCTCACGCTGAACGATTTCAGCCGACAAGTGAAAATGAACTTCCGAATCAAGATTGTGACAGTATGAAGATACACTTGCTTTCTTTGAGTGTCCAGTTGAGAGCTTACTCTTCGGTTTCCAACGAGAAAAACAATTGGATGAGGAACCCGTTTCTAAATAATGAAAATGAGCTGTCATCAAATGAAGAAGAGCAGCTTATTGAGTTGTCCTGTGATTGCTCCTTAACGATGATGTTTCCTAGTTTACGTTTGCTGGACTTTTGGTCACATGCTCGGTCTTTCTATCCTGATGTTTCCTAAAAGGCAACTTATCATATGCCTTTATATACTACTTACTTGTGGGAGTCAATAATTTCTGTACTTGTTTACGTGAAACATAAGTACAGAGACAGACTTGAAGTGGAAGCTGAAAATCTCTACTTTGGAGCTAGATGTTAAAAAGTTGACTGTCACAAAACAACGCCAGCCATTACATTGAAAAACTATAAGTAAGGATAATCGTTAGGTTTTATTATTACTACTATTAATCCGCAACTTTCAATATTGTTAACGAACTGTATTTGAATTGTACTTTTCTATGTATTGAAATTGTATATATTTTTAAACTATAGATAACGCAGGATCTATTGATACTGTACGTATAATGTTTTCCTTGGTTTTTCAAACAGGGGTCCGCAGATAAACTAGAAAGAAGTTAAGGGGTCCGCAGCCTGCAAAAGGTTAGGTAACATTGAAGTATATGTCTAGGTATTGGTAGATAGAAGAGATGATAATATTAATGATGATCGTGTATTAATACAGAACTATTACCATAGACCTCGTAATAAGATTATGAGGTCTATGCTATTACTATAAACACCATGTTTTAGACTTGTGACAGGCTTGATCCATAGCTACTTGTACTTTGTATAGTTCCTACAATGGGTTTAAAGAAAGGAAACAAACAAATTGCAAGAGAAAAGAAAGGTAATGTAATTCTGGTTTTGTTATGCAACTCTGTGCAACGTGACTGTCGAGTGGGCTTGGTTACATTTTAAGCTAATTTTAGTAAGCAGGTGAAGGAATTCCTGTGAGAAGGAAAGAGAGCAAAGTGCTGTCAATGACTGAAACACAGTGTATCTGTACAACAAAAGAACAAATGCAGAGCAACAAAATTTAATGTGTTATGGAGCAGAGGAAAAGGTGCTACGTGTATTTCAATTTTCAATTTCAGAAAAAAATTACATAAAAACAGAATTTCAGTTTAAATTGAATATCTCTAAAACGGTTGAAGTAATCAAAATTAAGCTTTAGTAGGAACAATACAGTGAACACCATTGTCACTTATGAAGCAGTGTTGTAAACTCACAGTAACATTAATTTTCTTTATATGGAAATTAATAGATATGTAAAACATAATAATGATAGGAAGCAAAATACAGTAGTGAACTTTGATGGAACAGTTTAATTAACATTGGAAAATAAATGTGTTGAACTTTTACAATCCAGGAAATATTCGTGTCTATCTGCTGTTGCGATTTCTACCTTCATTCGATTTTTTTAAATACACAACCAACTAACTTAAAACATAGGAAAGAGAGAGCAGTGTTATAAATACAAGTGGAAACTATTTTGTGTAGGGATAATTTCAGTAGCAATTGACTTCAGCTTTCAGCTAGCAATACACAAGCTCGTGAAAGGTGGCCAAAAGGCGGAAAAGGAATACGATTTTGGTGAAAGGAGTAACCTATCTAGGAGTCCATGTAAAATAAGTGCGTCTTGTAAAGTATTACAGGAAATTTAAGTTATCACTAAGAACGGTAGTTCTTTGAGTGACGCTAAGCAACGAGTCTGTTAGCGGCACTCAAATATATACAGCTAATTTCGGATCTAGCAAACTATAAGCCCAATTTTGTTGCTTTTGAAGTTGTGTTTGAAAGCTCTTTGCCACACAGAGAAAAAAATGTTACGGTAGGACCTCCCTGGGACTCCCTAGGGCGGTTTAAAAAATTCAGAATTTCACATTTCTGGTGATAGCACTTACTACAGACAATATAGGCGGCCGAAGCTTGCGGAATCGTAATCTATGCCTCAATACCTTTCAAGCGCTGTATCACATGTTAAAATCGGTGAAGAGGTTCAAAAGTTATGACCTCTTTAGCCCAATCACTGAATTCTTCACAAATGATAGAAAAGGGCCTTCATCATTCTCTCTGTCTTTTTGTTTTAGCTCAAAGTGGTTGGTACCGGGGAGCTGGAGTAAATCAAAGCTTATTTTGATGATATTTGTTACCGTTTTCGGGATATGGGCCAAAACATTTTTTTTTTGTATGAAGACTTTTTTTTAATAGGCAGCCTTACAAAATAAGTAAAGACAAAGATAAAATGAATTGTATGGGCGGTAACAGCACTATGGCTTACGCCCGTCCCGATACGGGGCAAGCCCCTTACAAAATAAGTGATATCAGTATAAAAAAACTTTCGGGGTAAAAACAAGAGTGACGCAAGAATTCTACTTGCAAAAGAAGTGATATCCATTCTGCGAGTTACTTTCTTTGTGTCACTTTGGCGGAAGGATACTAAATCTCCTAATTTTATTACAAAGGAGACACAGTGACACAAGAAAAAAAGTAACTCGCAAAATGGACATCACTTCTTTTGCCAGTAGAATTCTTGCAGCACTCTTGTCTTTACCCCGAAGGGGATTTTATACTCATCTATTATACAACAAGTAAAACAACGAAAAATGCACAAAAAGAGTATATGTTGTAAAGAAAGCGAACAATCTTTAAAGCTATGGGTTAACGAGTTTGTTTTATATTTAAATATGAAGTGTTTACTTCCACAGGTTCACAGTGAATAACGATGAGACTGATCTCTAGCAGCGGTAGTCAACTATTTATGTTGATTTTGGTGCTTAACGCCTCTGATTCTTCTGGTACTCGATCTGTTCGTAGGATGAAATGAAGGGGAAGAAAAAGGAACTTTGTTTTCTAAAGATATTTCTGCATGATAGAATATGATAACCTAAAGGTATCCGAGAGATTAAAGCGTTCGCTTCCTGTACGAGTGCTCACGAGTTCAAATCCCACCGGGGTCCACTTAACGGAGTGGTTCGGAGCCCACTATGGCAAAAAATGTAGGGTAGGTATCGTCCTTAAAAGTTCACCAGCTCGTTTAGGACGTTATAACAATTCACTCACTCGATGGAATGTGTTTGCAAGTTTGAGAATCATGTGCTTTCAAACAGACAACCGTCTGAATCTACTTGTCCCTATGAACTGTCCATTTCTCACCTCTCTCTCTCTCTCTCTCTCTCTCTCTCTTTCTCTGTTTAATATAATTATAAGTACTTTCTGAAACTATTAATAAAAACTAAAATCTGCGATTACTTACCAACACGCACAGGGAATCGTTGATTCATAAGTTTTTAATGAACAAAATTACTAACGTAACATCATGATTGTTGTAACAAATGTAACTTAACATTTCTCATTGTCGCTAAAGATTATTCCTACAATTATTATTGCCAGTTTACAGGGTATATTACAGATTGAAAGTCGAAGCTATACGTAGACAATAATATTTTAATCCAAAACCTTAAGTAGCAAACTCATGGGTTCTTGACAAAGCAGTCAATATATAATCTTATCAAACAGAATAAATAAATGCCAAAACACTACCACAAAGTTAACACTAGCCATTTAATTCATCGTCTATTGTTTAAAATGCATATTAGTTCTACCGATGTAACAACTCTGTCTTAATCGGATATCCTAATCTTGAATCCACAAGCTGTGCATCCTGACAGATTATAATGGACATTTCTTCCATCACACAAGACGAATGTCGGAATGGCAATCGAGACTATCCCCATTCTTTCTTCCACAATGAAGAAGAGGTAATGTATGGCGATATATGGACTTGTGACATATTAAAGACAATAGAAACAAGGTTGAAGAGAGTGATGAATGAGAATTATTACCATAAAAGATCTTGGAACAGATTCAGCTCAACTTTTTTTTCAAGAACGCCTCAGAAATTCTTGTATGGTGGTGATGGTGATTGGTGATTTGCCCGGAAGTACTTTTGTGACAGGCTGATTCCTTGGCCAGCTGAACCAATCTTCTTCGTCATTTGACCAGGAAAAACTTAAATCATGTCTGTTCGAAACTTTTGACCCTGACCCTAGCATTTCTCTAAATACAACCCATAAGACGACTCAATTGCTTTGGATTACATGTGAGGAATAATATAACCTTCGAGAACTTCCAGCCTTCCTGTGAGCTATTTAATTTGGAATCATGTGGCCTTTTTCAACTAGTTATTTTTTTAAAACAAGAAAATATTGCTGCAAGGCGGATATAGACTACGGAATCACAATGCCTTACTTATTTAATAAATTAAATGCGATTCAAATATATTCAATGACTAAAAATTTGGTGAGGAAACTTAATTTCCTTGTACGTGAAGATATGGATTGATGATTTTACTATCAGATGGTAGGTAGGAGCATACTGCTATCTGATGCATTTAGAATATCTCTGTAACTTAAAATAATATGTCGTTCTTACGGTTATTATAAAATATTGTTATAAAATACGTTATATAATAATAAATTATAATAATATAATAATATTACTATTACGTAGTAAGTTCAGAAGGATCTATTTAGTAAGATGAGTCTAAGTTCTTCTTATAACTTTTATAGCTAAAACCTGTTCAAGAAGCAGATAAATTTAGTTTCTTCAATCTAATTTATAAAATATATATAAAACACGTTAGCTCACTCCGTGGTAAAGACAGCTTGCTTTAAGTTTACATTTCATTGGTGTAGTAGGGTGTCCGTTAAAGAACAGTCTAGTTTTATTTGACGAAAACAAAATCGTCTGTGTGTGTTTGATTTTTGCGTTTACTTGGTATTTTCTATATATAATTCTCGAGATAAAGGATATTTGTTCATTGATTATGTTTGATAAAACCTTCATCTCCCTTAGAATTAAATACTATTTCCCAGTTGGAATATGGCTACGGCATCTCAAAAGAAAGAAATTCTCCGTTAATTCCACTTTGCCAGTATGCAATGCAGCCTAACGTATGAACCAAAACAGGTATAGGGAAACCTATTTCAGATTAGGATTTGGTAACACCGATTTGCCAGACACTTTTTTCACTTGACTGAAAGCGACTTTTCATTTTGTTAGATTTTTTATTTTAAAATCTAAAACTAGTGTCTCAATAGAACTAGGAATGAAGAAACTGATTTCAGATTTTAGGTTAAGTGAACTGAATTTAGAAGGTTGCTTTTAATATGGTATTTTTCACTTAATTAGCTTTCTCTATTTTAAGAATTCACGTAAGATTTCTAATTGAAACAGGCAGAGAGAAACTGATTTCAGATTCGAGTTGATTAACCACGATTTGTCCAGTCCTTCTTTATCTGGTGATTCCAAAGCAGGTAGGTCCTTTTCATTTGTTTTTAACATTATCCATTTAAAGAATCCACATGTTTCACTATAAGCACTTCCTGATGCGCCCTAACTTCGTATAGAACATTAATACAACGCAAATACTTGACCTTATCTTTGTAATATAATTACAATTGTAATAAATTAGGTGGTTAGCATTATTGTAATACTATTTGTACAAGTATTATAAAGCACAACAGTTTTGACAATTTCTTTCCGTTAGAATTTACGTTATTTACTGCTGCAATACAATGATTTTACTTTTATCGAAAACGTGTATATATATGTATATTATATATATATATATATATATATATATATATATATATAATATACAGCCATATTCAATCCGCTACTGGATGAGGCCTCTAACGGAGGCCAATTGGCCTCACGACGCTGGGTGGACGCCGATATATATATATATAGTATATAATATACATTTATATCTATGAGCTACATATACAGCTGAATTAGGATGGGAGGCGGACAGATGTCACATCACGTCATTATGGAAGAAGGAATAGTGGGCTGGCGCCGATATTTCACAGTTTAAGAAAAGACATAAGAGGAGAAAAAAAAAGTAGAGTTGTGTTCCCGGTAGAACCGAAATTGAAAATAGACCACTATTTTAAACTTGTAAGGCATATCAATTACTTAAAATGTTTTTATCATCACTATTTTCTACACATCATAGATCTTTATAAGGGTGAAATAGGGTCGGACAGATGGCGCACTTTTAATTGATATGCTAACTCTTCACAAATTCAGCAAATCGTACCAGATCAGTAAGCCGTAATATTATCCAGTTATAGTTATAGAAAAAGTAATACTAAGCCATCTTCCAACACCACATGCCAGTACTCCTAATAATGCTACCAGTGTTTCTACCAGTGCTTGTGTGGGGCTTACGAGAATTTTAAATAATGTATATTGACTCCAGTATTTTAAAATATAAAACAACAATAACGTTACTTATCAATATGTCGTACTTCCTTAGTTAACCTCATGCTAACATGAAGAATATTTATAGAATGTATATTATATACGTATTTCAGTATACATATCAGTAATACAAGTGTTGAGACTAATTCTTTTGGAGGAGCAGTTGAAATTGACCCCCGAAAGCATGCCTGAAAGAAAGAATGGATGTTACTGGTTTCCGAAACCATCTTCCAATACAACAACCCAGTATATCCAGTGGTACTACATGGGAAAATAATCACGAAGCAATATCACAAGACAATTCATTGAACTCATTTCTAGCAATTTCTACTTCACTAGTACCAAAAGCATTGGAAAGATGGCTAAGAGACTATTTTATCATCCGAAATATTGAATTCAAAATTGCAGAAAGAATCTTTAAGGTTCCAAGCGGATGACGTACAGAAGATTTTCTGAATTTTCAATTTGAATTAAATTTATAAGGCCTTTAGGCAACTTTGGCTCAGGCCGGATGGATGATAATGGGATGAATTGGTGGAATGAAGAAAGTGGGAGGAAACAATAGTATCATTACAAAACCCACACACATACACTGTTTGTTTACCACAAAGCTCACATGGCATGATCAGGGATCGAACCTCTGACCAACAATAGACTTGCTCTTCGTTATATCGCCATCTGCAGCTTTGCTTATCTTTACAACAATACAAAGTCCATTTTATTATTGAAAATGAATGTAATGAGTGCCTAGAACTGCATGAAAATACAACGTCTATAGAAATGGTACAAAAACACAAAATGGTTAGATGAAACTCGTTCAGCTTATTCAGACAAGTGCTCTACATGTGGAAGGGAGGAAATCAGGTGATTACGTGCCGTTAAGTAGAAGCTGAGATCTGAGAAATTGTTGTTTATAATTTACTCTCCCACTGCCCCATCTATCCCACCGGGTGCAACATGTTTTCTTTTTGGTGCATATTCTAACTACAGAGTGGTTCAGAACTTAGCCATTGTATGTATGCGTTCTTCCTAAAGGATTGAAATTTCATGTAATCTATTTTTAAGTCAATAAAAAATACAAGAAGACATATTTATTTCATTGATTTAAAACGTGCGTCATCTATCCCCCCCCTTTACCACATATAAATTATTTTGGTTATTGTTTCATTTTGTAATGCCAACGCCAAACATTAGGACAAGCGTCTGTTGCCGGACAGACCTTTTGTTGTACTAACATTATGCACTCTTCTTCATGAAATAATTTGGAAAATAGAATATAATTAATGTACTATCAGGAATTAGGAGTTATCACTATAGAAGACGTTTGTAGGGATTCAAATGCTACGGATATAAAGACAATTATTTGAGTTAATACTGAAATAATTTACATGTAAAAGTATCTACAGATTGAAGAAAAAATGATAAATTAATTTATGATATTTTCAGCTTGCTACGTTCTTATATAAATGCTTTGATAAATAAATATCCTTGAGGAAAGTTATGGGCAAGACTTCAGATACTACCCTGATATTCATAAATGATAATGTTTATTGAACTATGATTAATGTTATTTTTTAAAGATAAATTGTCATGCTATGTTACTATCTAAGACTGACGAACACCATTAGGAGTATTGGTTCATGCCCCAGATGCACCATATTGTAAGATGAAAGTTACGTTAGGTTAGATTAGATACCCAACTTTATCTATACGACTTATGACCCAGTCTTCACATACATTTGCATTAGAATCTGACATAAGGTTAGATTGGATATTTTCAAATAGGATCGCGTTTTACTTTCATATTAGACTTTGCATTCAGGAAGTTCTGGGTTCGATTCCAGTGGTCGACCATCCTAACAGGTTTCTCCATATTTTTTCGGAAACAACAGGTTAATGTTGGGATGGTATCTTTAAAAGTAGGCTCTTATCGACTTATTTCCAAACATTCTCCCCTCATCCCTATCGCGATGGGTGCCATAGCTGTATAAACGCTATGAAGGCAACAAAATCATTAAATATATTTTTATGTATATTGTGTATTTTGTGTGAACTAAAAAATCAGTTAGGCGTCAAAACTTTGAATTTCTATATTTGAAGAAGTATAGTACAGGACAAAGCTGATTGCCTGAAGGTAGCCGTACAACAAAAATAACAACTTGGAATATAGAAGAGCGTCATCGTAATAAATTCAGATATTTAAATGGTTTTGCACACACCGACTGAGCATCCTTACTACTTCGATACTTTTCTGCTTCTGTTGGTACCTCTACATCTCGCTTTCTTCGTGTGCAGCCACCCTACGTCTACAAGACAGTTGGCAGCTGTATGTTCTACAAGCTCTTAATGAATTAATAAAGTAATTCTAATAACTATTTAGCAAAAGTATTTGCTTCGTAAGGTAGGTTCTTCTTTTTTTTAACGTTTTCCCAACAAGCTATGTACTACACTTAGCTAAACATACTTTGTTTGTATACACAATAATTAAATCGTGTACTTCCAACACGTTGTAAATACCATTGTTTGGAAAATGCATTTTATTACAAAAACACGTTCTAAATGTTATGTTTCACAATAGCACAGCACATCGTCTACCTACCGCTGACCCTAGTGGTAGAAACACGAACTCTTGTCTTAGGTTATAAATACATTTTCTTTCCATAGACATGTGTTTCTCCTTTCTTCTGTAACATTTGGTTGGTCACCTACAACGTTTTGGAAATGTACGATTCAACTGAATTTGTGTAATGAATGAAAGGAAATTTGTACTTATAAATGTATGAATACTGGTAGTACTTAAACTTTGGTAAACTTTACTTTGTATGGGTCATTATAGTAACTTGATGACTTCGGTCCGTCACGATTATTCGTCACGTTATAGTTAAAATCCACAATCACAAACATACATGCCCCAGCAGGGATTTAAACCCTCATACTAGTAGTACAGTACAGACATATAAACAGACTGAATGGTAGATAATAATGTATACAAAACCATCTTACACAGAAATGGTAGAAAACTTGAATGGAAACAGCTTTATTTATGATCTTGAGACTCTGAGAATTATCCTCTACGTCTCCTAATGAGAATAATAATCACGGGATCGATATGATGTTTAGTTAAGCATGAGTCATAATATGAAACTTAGTTCCAAGAGCGTTGGATTCGCATACGGGAAGTTCTGGATTCGATGTGCCTTCTACTTAAGCTCTGGCCCACTTATTATTCAATCATATCTCCTACTATATTTTGGCGTGAGCCAAAGATACAATCAAAGATCATAAATATATTTCAAATTCAAATTTCAAGAAGCACACGAAGAAGGGCAACAACAACAACAAGCAAGAACTAAACAGCTAAACCAGAACAGCAAGAACCAACAGCTAAATATGAAGATTAGAAAGCTAGTGTGACAAATATATGCCAAAATATTTAATACAGGCGCATAAGTGCGTTCCCAAGAAAATCAAAGCGGTATTCGTTTATTGCTGTATATCAGGTGTATAGTTGTCATGTGTTCTGTGATAGGTTT
Source organism: Lepisma saccharinum (assembly GCA_022664845.1). Lineage (NCBI taxonomy): Eukaryota > Metazoa > Arthropoda > Insecta > Zygentoma > Lepismatidae > Lepisma > Lepisma saccharinum. Next base: position 50,706 of record JAGDQP010006178.1, on the reverse strand, counting down.
GAGGTTAGAGGTGGACACACTAGTAGATAGATGGCACTTGGGCATCACTTTCAATTAATACGGATTATAATACCAGGAACTGAGATAATCAACTTCCGATCGAAGGAACTCCGCACATTGACGTGAGACGAACTTGGTATATGGTAAAAAACCATGTCATCAATGGACATATACCGATCGGAAGAACCCCATAACATCATTAACTTCAGGTCGAGAACGTTCCACACAAGCCCGGCTTCTTGAATTGAATACATCGATAAGTCCAAGCCTCTCCCTTATTTGTTTGGGAATGTTAAAAAAGCAACTGAAAATTACTCTTCACGCTAGAGCGCACACACGTTGACGGAGAACTTAATCTTTCGCCTGTGTTAATCATCAATCACATAGATTTACGGAGAAATTAGTCTCTCGCCAGTGACGAACACCATTCACACAGGTTTACGAAAAAATTAATCTTATCTGTGTCAGTCATACAGGTTCACCGATAACTTAATCTCCCGTCAGTGACCTATATTTATACTCAGTGTACATCATTCGCACATCTTTATGGAGACGTTTAGGAGCTTTATGTAGAATACTCCTTTTGAGATTTACTACCAAAACACCCAAAGCTTCAAAAGGAACCTAAGTTCTTGCACTGTTCATATTCATGAATTTAATCATATGATGATATTAATTTTAGTGAAACGTGGCTTAATGATAGTTTTTTGATACTGAAGTAGTTGTAACGGTAACCTGTTTAAAATGTCGATTTTTAACATTTAACGTAGTATAACACTCTAAGTTGGCAATAGTGCATTAAAAACTTTAGATATGATGCTTATCATCACTAGTGGATACAAAATATCAAATTAATCTTCGAAATGCTATTTGAAAAAATAAATCGGGTTGCTAACACTGTCAGTCTGATTAAGTATTATTCTCATATCCAATAACTTCCGTATTGATACATATTAACTTCCAGAAATGTAATTTTCCTTAAGTGTATCGTCTATTATTTATAGATAAATACTTTCAAATGTAAAAGCTCCAAATTTGAGCTTAAACTCATTAAATAGCCTTTAGGTTACTTTCGTTCAGGCGGGAGAGAATGTTGGAAGTAAGTCCGCCAAAGCTTAATTTAAATGTAATCTCATCGTTTTCTTAGTAAAGGTAGAAAAACTCAGGATAACTGTCAATCAGAATGGGCGGTACCTGGGAACATTCCCAGGACATTCCGGACGCTAAGATAAACACTACGGACTGAGCTAAGGACTCTCAGATTTTATGCTCTTAAGTTGCAACCTCTATACCGAGAAGATAAAGCGGAATTTGGTAAGTGATAAAGATAACATCTTATTCATTGTTGCGATGTCTGTAATCAACTTGCACAATTTGCAACTACTTTTTAAGACTCTAGAACAGGGATTTCCAACCGGTTTGCCGCTCAACATCTGAGGCTTCGTGAGTTTGCTAGAATTCAAATAATTTCACTAAATATTTATTTTGAAAAACGAACCAGAAAAATATTAATGAGCTTAACACATGTTTCTTTTACAGGAAAATGATTGGTTATTTAAGAAACTCTTAACGTATAGTGTAATATAAATGGAATTCATTTTCAAAGAAAACTATTACTGACCCAAGTCCACCGCGTTGTTGCCAAATCGTACGTTAGAGTGCCAAGGGAACGCACTACAAAGGGAAGTGTGCCGTGAACCAAAAGAGGTTGAGAACCACTGCTCTACAATAAGAAAATAGCTTCGGTTACTAAGTGTAGGAACTTATTTCAGAAATTATGTTGGAGTTTTCCCCTCCAAGTTCAATTTCATCATTTAGTGACGTGTCTGAAGGTCTTTTATTATTTACTTCAATAAACATTATCTATTATCTGATTTCCATTGCTTTATGCACCACTGTAATCATAGTCAAAGAAGGAATTCAAACAGAAAATAAAATTGTAATTAGGAAACAATATTCAACATGTATAAATAAATGAACAAAAGACAAAGTTAATTGGAATTTAAACTTTTTGTCGTATTGTCAAGAAATGCTGCCCTTGCAGTATCATTGAAAGTCTAAACATTCTTGGTTGTGAACTGAGAGTCGTTACGCTCACCACGCAGCACTGACACAATTTAATATTTTTTTCAGGAATTAAAATATTGTTGTATTTATATGCTGCCACAATTAACACAGTTTTGTTATCTCACCTGAGATGGATGTTTTCTCCTTAGAAATAACAAAGTTCTAAAGTTGTGTTTTGGAGATAATGTTTGGCACAGAGCTAAAGATGAACTCAAAACATTAGAAAGCCGAAAGTGCATATTTTTATTTCAAAATCCGGTGCATGTTCATTTGGTAGATCTATTACTAAATGTTTTCTCGTCTTCCGTTCTTATTTATTTTTCGTTTTGTAACGATAAACTGGATTTCGATATTGACAATGGAAGTTTTTCGATTTCATTCAGAGAAATTATTGACTTCTTTTTTCTTATCAACCTCCAAATTTGATCCACCTTCATTCAGCCTTTTTTTAAAAACTTTGGCCCCTGTTAAATTTCTATTCTAATTATGATTTTCACCACATATTGTTTGTTTTTTAAGAAAATAAAATTGAAACTGTGAAAAGATGATAAGAAAAAATTACAGGTATTGAAAGACAAAGCTATTACTTTTCGAGTTTCGATTTTTATTGGAATCAAGCGAAAAGACTTAATATTTTATTTTGCATATTGTTTGTAGAACTTCTCCAAAACACTTTATTTGATCTTTGTAAAGATTTTTACAGAGATTATGATGATCAATTATGAGGTTTCTAGGTCATAAAATTGAAAATCGGAGCAAACGCATGAGGTCTGATGTACGCCATATTAAAAGTTTGAAAATGTAAGAAAAAGAAGAAAGAAAAGTATGTTATTACGTCATTTTCAAACATTCCCATATAATGTCCGATAATGCACACAACATTGGATGATGAACCAATAAATACATGAAGTATATTAAAAATAGAAAGGGACATCGACTAAACTCACCTGAACTTACAGTGAACCAGACATGTATCTGGATGTTGGTTTTAGGAACGTTTCGTGGAATTTTGAAGGAGAACCAATACGTGTTTGAGTATGAAATATATATTAAATATTTATTGTTACATCTAAAAATTATATTAATTCTGAGTAAGATTTTGAATTTTAAGGGGGAGTCCGTACTCTCAGGATTCACAACTAAATTTGTCCCTGCGCTGAACATTTAGAACACAATACATACTTTGGGATGGACGTAAGTCAGTGTTGTTACCGTCCATCAAATTAATATTTTATTATCTTAAAATACATACTTCAAACAAAATACTTCAGAGAATTTTTCATATCAGTACTCTCAGAATTTCACACTTTAAAAAAAAATATTTCTTAGCTATTTTCATAAATATAGTAGTTCAAATGGATTTTTGTATGAAAAAGTACTACACATACACGTTAGTGAGGTCTATTCGACCCCAAGTGGCTCACGTGACGTCACAGGAACTGTACGCAACTCCGCTACGGATGATTCAAACAAGCATGGAGATGTATGAATTCACAGCGTCATCCACTCAACACGAGGAAAAATAGAGTGTCAAATTACACCTTTGGGGGTCTACTGGACCCCACAAGCAGAGTTACGGGTTTGAAATATGTTGTTATTTAGATTGATAGAAATACGCAACACAAATAGTAATAAACCATCGGCCTCCCTCCATTAAATTTTACTACCACAAGTGTCATTTATGTCACACTTTGACCGTAAACATAAAAGCAGTATTCTGAAATTAGAATGGAAATGTAATATTGAATGTTTATTGTTTACTATACACAGTATAAACAGTCATCATAAAATGTTCCTAAGTTTTTCATAAACAAAAACAAAATATGAAATAGTAAAAAAAAAAGAAAAAAAAACTAACTAACTATTGTAATTTACATGCACCGAGCTGTTCTGTTCTGTTCTGGTATCACTCCAGGCTTTTATAAATCTTTAGCTATCCACCTATTTAAAAATAAATGAAGAGTCCAATTGTTGTAGAGGTATTTAACATATCTCTTCTTGCTTCAGCACAATACATCACATCAGTTAATATGAAAAATAAGATTCGCCGTCGTCGACGTGGTGACAATAGATTTCAGTTTCTAGTAATATTTAAGACACATGTTTTCTTAATTAGAGTAAAAAATAAGGAAGAAAGGAGAGATGGAAAAAGTAGAAGGTGGAAAATGAAAGTTAAAAACGTCGACTAATAAAAACACTGAATGAAAAATAATTATTGTTGCACAGTAACCGTATATTTTTTATTGTTTCAAAAGAAAATAATAACGCAAATATTGTTTTACGTACTATTTATTGACAGAAAGATCGGAACTTCAGTTACGAGATCAGTAATGCATCGAGAGCCTCGAAAAATGAATCTTTAAAAATCTATGGCACTGATGTTAACTCGTCGCGTACTCTTTGTTTGCACTGCACTACACATTTTTGCACATCAAGTTTTGCCTGATCAGGAAGGCAAGAATGTCCACTTTCTTTCAAAACACTATCTTCCTTGTTAGTTAGAACACCTTTGCACGATTTGTTTTTGCACATCCAATATTTATTATCATTCTAAAACTGAATTTTGAATCGAAATGAACATCCACAGTAAACTAAAGTTGGTCGTTTACGTTAAGTATGAACGTACTCCATTGAATAAACGTAAGCTAATAAATGTTGCTAACAAGATCAAACTGTTTGATACAAAGCAAATGAGTAAGTGAAAACTTATTTTAAAGAAAAAATTAATATTTTATTCAGTGGATGACGTCATGCGTGACATCTGGCAAAGCAGCCTCAAGAAATCCAGGTGTGTTTCCTTGTTCCGTTCCCTTTTTCAGCACTCAATGTCGAAAGCTATTTAGTAGCAAACATTCATAAGATCATCAGCTTTCCTCAAACTGCTTTAAAATTCCTCGATTTTGGCATCTTTATCAGAGATCCAGATCAATGCGATAAGCAAACTGGTTAATTTAATTTTAATTTTATTTTAAGGCCTTTAGGCAACTATGGCTCAGGCCGTATGGATGGTGATGGGATGAATTGGTGGAATGAAGAAAGTGGGAGGAAACGGGAGCACCCCGAGAAAACCCACGTACACGATGTTTGTCCACCACAAAACCCACATGGCATGAACAGGGATCGATCCGACGACTCCTAGCACCAGAGGTGAGCGCTCTACCAACTGAGCCACCATGGCCCCAAGCAAACTGGTATAAAGCCTCTCTTATCATGCATGTTCCCGACAATGATGCTGACATAGATTCTGATGACTGGAAACCACCCACAAAAACTGCCAAAATAAGGAAATCTGCAAAGGCTTCAAATTCGGTTAACACAAAATCGTTTCGAAACGTTGAGTCAAAATGAAAATGATAATGATGATGCAACCAAAGAGTCTCAATCCACCAGAAGTATCAAACGCTCCAAGCCACCTCCCATTTACGTATACGGTGTCGCAAACAAATTTCAATTTTCACGTTCGTTAACTGCTGTATGCAGTACCAAGCCTAGCATTACACATACGCAACAACATGTTCGCTTCCAAACTTCCCCTTACACCGATTATGATAAACTAATCACTTTTTGCAAGCAACAGAACTACCACTGAATTAACAAAACAAGAGATACATTTTAAAGTTGTCTTGAGAAAATTACCAATTGACACTCCTCCACAAGATATCCTACAGGAGCTTAAGGACCTTGAGTATCCAGTAATTGAGGTCATGCAAATGTACGGGAGAGATAAAGAAACCCAAGAGAAAATACCGCATCCGCTTTTTTCTGGCCACTTTTCAAAGAAGAGATGATAACCAACAGATATACAAATTAGAATACTTTCTGAGCTATCGGGTAGCCGTTGAACCATATCAGCCTTCTGACTTACTTCAGTGTTTCCGTTGCCAAAAGCTGGGACACTCCATGAAGACATGTTTTTTGTGATCCTAAGTGTGTTAAGTGACCTATTCCAACCTTATCTATGCGGTAACAAAATGTCCTGCGGAGTTGAGAGAATTTGAAAATAATGGGAATATTACTCTGTCGATTCCCCTTTCCCCGAATTATCACTTATACGAATTATAAACTACTTTGGAAAAAATAAAGATGAAAATTACTAGGCTCTATCATCTTCCATTACACCAGTGATTCCGTCAGACCACCCCCGTGGGGGTGTTTACCCCCAAAGTCTCGACAACACCCCCCAACTTAAAACTTTTTGTTGTAAAAAATCGATAGAAACCGTACAAAAGTTCACTTACTTCCAATTTTGACTTTACACCCCTCAAACTTAAAATCCTGACGGAAACCCTGTATTACACTTACAGCTGTCGCCGAAGTATATATAATGTATTTATTTTCACTATTATTGCAAGTTTAAGAAGCTTACCGGTAACATTATAATAGAATTCGAATCAGTGCTAATAGGTCTTTCAGAATATTACAAGTTACTACAACGGATGTAATTTAGAATAAGTTTGTGGGTGCTACTACAGGAAGAATAGTCTGAGGGACGTGATCGCTCGCGAACTTCGGTAATTTTGTCACCAAAATATGAGCAAGTAGGTAATTTTGCTACAGAATATAAGAACTGACAGTCGTCATTGTATGCAGACATATTTAAACCCGTAGCTATGGGGTCCAGGGTTCTCGGACAAAATCCCACCAAAGTAGGGTTACCATTTGTTGTACGGACAGTCCGTATTTTAAAGGCTCTGTCTGTGTTCGTATTGTACTTCGGAACATTAACTAAATATACGTACTTTTTTTTACTTAATCACTTGTTGATTTTAAACCTATATTTTCACAAGTATCTGAAATATCACACCATTTATAAATACAAATGCGAAATAGCATTATTAAACTGCAGTATCACATGCCGTACTATTTGCTATTGTCTAGCAATGCTCCATAGGTGTTTGTTATCGCTGTAATGTTTTAGAAACATAAATGCATTGAAACGTAATGACCACAAGACTTTCGCAATAGGCAATAGAACAATACAATACAAATATAAACAATTGCCTATAATTATTTGATAGTTACGCTGATTATAGGTACTCTTTTTAAGGTGGAAACACTATATACGAACAAGATCTCTGGGACTTTATTGGGTATCGATTTAAAGTGTTAGCTCACTCGGGAACGAGATGGATATCACTATTATCTTGCGCAGAGAAAATACTAAAATTATATAAATGAACCCCTAAAATAATAGTTCCTGAGTGATTATAAAGACACTTCCAAATTCTTTTTACCATCTTCAGAATCCTAATTTTGGTCATTTTTTTTTATGCAGTCACAATTTCAGTTGTTGCGTGACACTATTGAGCATAGACTATACTAAAAAAAAAGCGACATTACAGCAGTGGAAGTATTGATACAGTACTTCAATTTGCTCTCCAAGTTTAGAAATAGATTGCAAGATTTTTACTACCCTATTTTATACTACTTTCGGCACAAATGTTGCTAACAACAATGAACGTCGCTGCACAGGGTGCCAAAAAAAATATGTGGATCGAGCGCTTTTATACACACATTCCAATTCCGAAATTCCTACAAGGCACATTCCAATTCCGAAATTTTTGAGCCCCACCGGGAATCGAACCCGGGACCACTCGCACTGAAGTCGAGCGCGCTACCGGCTAGGCTACGCAGGGGCTCATATATTTATTTATTTATTTAGTGACAACACAACAGGCAATGGCCTAATTATAGTGTTAAGCTTTACAAAGTAGTTGTACAGAGTTTATTGACAATTGCATCTCTAAATTCTTTAGGCGACATTATAGCATACGTCCAGATCATTGTGAACTGTACAGAGTTGGTTATATATAGTACAAATTCTCCAGATTGGTGACCTCATTAAGATATTGGTTCTTGCCTTTTTACAGTGGAAGAAACCAGTATTATTAACGCGAGTTTTAGATGATGGGACACGAAACTGTAATGTCGAAACTAAATCCATACAATCTAACTTATTTTGAACAATTTTTTGCAGAAATAACAGATCAGCAATGTTGCGCCTTTGTTCTAAGCTCTGAATATTGAAGTTCTTAATGACTGCATTGTAACTGTCATAAGCAGGATAGATTCGAGTTTCTTTAAAGGTCAGGAATTTAAGAAATTTTGATTGGATTTTCTCTAATTGTTGGCAATGTTTCAATTGATATGGATTCCAAATAGAAGAAGCATATTCTACCTTGGAGCGAACATAAGCATAGTAAATTTTTTCCAATGTTGATATGTTGTTGAATTCTCTTCCCGTCCTAATTACGAATCCTAGTAACTTCAAGGCTTCATTTGTTCTATTTGTTACATGTATGTTAAAAGTCAATTTCGAGTCAAAAGTGACACCAAGATCCTTAACTACAGTAGGTCTGTTTAGTACAATTTTATTAATGGAATAATCAAATTGATGAGTGGTTTTATTTCTATTAAATGATAATACTTTACATTTACTTATGTTGACTCCAAGTTGATTAATAGCACACCAGTTTTCAATATTATCTAAGCTTTGCTGAAGTCTTATGCAGTCTCCGATAGAGTTGACTTTTGTATATATTTTAAAGTCATCTGCAAATAACAATTTTTCATTATCAGACACACAATCAGGAAGGTCATTAACAAATAAGAGGAATAACAAAGGTCCTAGGTTCGAACCTTGAGGAACTCCTGAGAGTGCAGAATATTCATATGATTTGTATTCTTTATAGACAACTGATTGCTTGCGATTTGTTAAGTACGAATAGAGGAGCCTAATCACAGTGGGTGAGAAGTGATAGTGATTTAATTTTTCCAGTAATATATTGTGATTAACCCTGTCAAATGCTTTCTCAAAGTCAATATAAATCACATCAACTTGCTTGCCTTCGTCCATCGAATTTGCTATGTAGTCCGTAACAAGTGCTAAGTTTGTTGCCGTGGATTTCTGAGAAACAAAGCCATGCTGCTTAGCTGAAATAACTGGTTGAATATGATTACCAATTCTCTTGTATAAGATTTGTTCAAATACTTTTGCAAAAGCTGGTAATATTGCAATTGGCCTAAAGTCATTAATGTCTCTAGTATTATTAGATTTTGGGATAGGACAAACCAGGGCAGATTTCCATTTGTCGGGGAAAGTACATGTTTTTAGGGATAAGTTAAATGCTATCAATAGGGGATATTTAAATATATCAACACATCCCTTAACTACATATGAGGGTATACCATCAGAACCAACTGACGTTTTCGATTTTAAATTTTTGATAGCATTTTCAACTTCCTTTAGTTGAATTTGGTCAATGCACAGTGTCCCTATTTCATCATTTCTATTACTAACAGCATCACCATTAAGATTATTTATTATATGTGTCAGAGGAGGATAGAAATACCGATTGAAAATACTGAGCGAATGCATTTCCTATCTCATCATTCCTAGATAGCTCCTGACCTTCAAATTTTAATACATTTGGCGGTAGGTGCCTTTTTTTATTTTTGATAAAATTCCACAGTTCGCTCGAGTTGGTACTAATATTATTTTCAGAATTAATTCTAAAACTCTTATAAGCAATTCTAATGTCTTTCTTAATTTCCCTACGTAATCGAGCAAATTCTTGATAGAAAGGTGCTGAGTTCATGATTTTGACCCTGGATTGTTTATGATAATATGCCTTGACCTTAAGTTTTCTAATAATATCTTTGGTGAACCAACACGGATACTTTGAAACAGTACTTATTTTACGAGGAACACACCTATCAAATATTTCATAGACAATATCATAGAATTTACTCACTAAGTTATTAACATTCCGATACGCTTGTAAGAGTTCCCAATCAATAGCTTGTAGTTCCTGATACAACATCAGAAAATTTGCCTTCCTAAAATTATAATAATAAGTGTTACTTTTCTTATTTCTTTCTTGACCTTTCTGTTAACTATTTCTATTATTATAGCTGGGTGATGGATATCTTCCGGTACCAACGGTAACAATTCTCTATTAACTGCAACATTTTCAAGATTTGACAGAACTAGATCTAATGTGCGATTATTATTATTGGCAACATTGTTGAATGATCTCAAATCATAAAAATTTATAAAATTATATAAATTTCTACACTTTAAAGATGCGCTTTGCTCAAAATCGAATTCGGTACCGGTTATCTCCGGTAGGTTGAAATCACCAATGAGGAGAATAGGACTGCCTTGCGGACAAGTGGATTCAATGCATGCAAATAGGTTATCATACAAATCTATACCTGAAACCGGTTCAAAATATACAACACAGATAAACATTGGTCTCCCCTTTACAGTTATTCTAGCAATCAGACACTCATATTGATCATCACAGTTATTCAATAAACACAAATTGTATTTTTCAAGAGCCGAGATAAGTACCCCTCCCCCCTTTGACCTTCCAGTTTTATTAATATTGCGATCCTGTCTTAAAACAGTATACCTATTATCAAATAATTCACTGTCATAATGAGATTCATTAGTCCATGTTTCAGTAATTGTAATTATATCGTAATTATTTGATATTACATTACAGAAAAAGTCATTTGTTTTACCGAGCAAGGATCTAGCATTCTGATTATAAACCCGCAGCGATTTTCTTGTTTCACTAAAACCACTAGTTACATTTGGAAAATGATTGTACACTTCACTGACTTCAGTTGAGGAAAACTTACCCTTTCCCCCTTCAGATTCCTTTCTTTGTCAAACTTTGTTCCTTGGGGGCTGTACCATGGTTGAGCGAGTGGTTCTCGTCATTTGTCTCTTATCCCTAGAGGTGGGGGTATCTTCACAGGTGGTTGAGAGAACTTCCTTTTGAGCATGCAGTGTTACAACCTCTGCAGTTTTGTTTTGAACTATTTGTTCACTTTGCACTACTGTTTTTTCACTTTTTTGTAGCTCTTCAAGGGTGAAAGGTCTATTATTAATGTATAGTTTATTGTACTGAAGCCTCGCACGATCACCTCTTCCACGAGCATCCCTCATGTAGTTCAATAGATGTTTCCTTGTTTCACGCACATTCGCTGAGAAATCTTCTGAAATAACAACTCTAGTTCCTTTCGCACGAAAACCATTTTTAAGAATTTCATTTTTCTTTTTGAAGGCAGAAAATTTCACAATTATCGGTGCATTTGATCCACGTCCGAGTCGATGCGCTCTTTCAATATGTTCAGAGTTTAAATCTACATTTAGTTGTTTTGTGACAAACTCTATTACTCGTTGTTCAGATTCTTCCCAAAATTCAACAGCATTACGATTTCCAATATTACTAAAAATTAGGTTGTTACGCCGTGATTGGTTTTCCAATTTATCTAAAAGCTCACAATTAATAGCTAATTGTTTCTTCAGTTCCTCATTTTCCTTCTTCACCACACTAAGTTCGTTCACTACCACTTGAAGCTGAACACTCAAATTATTTGTTACACTAGAAATGTTTGTTATTTTCTTATCCATTTCTTCCAATTTTTTGTACAAGTCATCCAATGACGTAGAGCCTGGATTAACTTCCACTCCAGAGATCACTAACAGTGCTGCAATAATCACACCAAACGAAAACATTTTGAGCATTGAAGGGAAGAATTCAAAATTTCCACAAGGTTTGCAACACTTCACTTTCACTTTAGCCACAAACCTCCCTATACGAAATCTCCAAGTAACAACATCGACACCCATCACGTCACGGTTCACTGACTTCTGGAGAGATGCTAAAACACGTCTGCACTCAAGAAAGTATGAAAAACATCGTGTTATATATATATTTTAACACGCTAGCGGCCATAATTTTGAAGATATTTGAACCAAATTTTTATGTTGTTTCTAGGCTTAGTAGCTCGGTTAAGTTCGTTAATGAGCAAAATCGGTCTCCATCTTGGATCCAAATTGGCCACCGAACCCATTGTTGTATAGAATACACAGCCTAAACCGCTGGGGCTATAGAAATCGAATTTGGCAGAAAGGTAAAATATCACTGTTTGATTACTAAAATGTTACCTAATGAATTCAAGGACGCCATCTTGGATCCAAAATGGCCGCCGAACCCATTGTTGTATAGAATACAGAGCCTAAACGGCTGCAGCTAGAAATATCAAATTTGGTAACACCGTGCATTATCACTTGTATGTTACTAAAATATTACATGATGTATCCAAAGACGCCATCTTGGATCCAAAATGGCGGACAAAACATTTTCCAAACAGTTTGAACTAGAGAAACGAAATTTGGCATAAAGGTGCATTATGACGAGTAGTTTAGGGAAATATTACAACATTTGGGAATAGTCGCCATCTTGGATCCAAAATGGCCGCCCAAAATCCCATTTTGCACATCGTTTGAGCTGGATAAATGAAATTTTACTTGAAGTTGTACCATCACAAGTAGGTCACGACAATATAAGAAAACTTTCATAAAGTCATCAGCTTGGATCCAAAATGGCCGCCCCAAAAGCTCAATTTCCAAATCATTGAAGGTAGAGAAACGAAATTTTCTTTGAAGGTGTATGACAAAGACTAGGTTACAATAAATGGGGCAAACCTCCCCTTTCGGGGCGCAGCCCCCCGTGGGAGGGTGCAGATGGACACCATGGTGGTGTAGTGCTGCAGGGAGATTTTGGTTAAGATAAGGAGGCGCATCCTGTCAAAACCACTGAAGTTTGGGGCGAAATCACTACGGGGGTCTGGGGGCAGCGCTCCCAGCGAAACAAAGCGAGTATATATATATATATATATATATATATATATATAATTTTTGAAAATAAAAAAAAACTTCGAGATCTACCTTAGCCTGTAGGCCTACCGAAAGGGATTTTTTTATGATTGTACTAGTGTTTCTGTTTCATAAAGTTTGACGAGTTGTAAAACGTATTTGTAATACTAGTTGAAATTTACGAATCAAGAGAGCTTAGTAAGTTTTCAAGCATACATGTAAAGGGAGAAAATCGTAAGAAATATGGCACAGATGAATTCGAAAACGACGATAGGGTTGCTCTGCACCGCCAAAAGTGCTTCAAGGAGCGTTTAAGTTAAGATCTGATAACAGTCATCAGTAAAATGAAATACTTCAAACGACCAGGGAGATGGTATATATGCTATTGGAATCGAGACATTTATTGAAAACAAAAAACAAAGAAAAAAAAAAACACTGATATCGAAAAGTGAAAAACAGTAGCTTTGCGCTTCAATCAAGGATTTCTCTGTCTTCTACGTTGAATTATATTGAATTTTATTTATGGCCTTTAGACATCTGAAGCTCAGGCCGGGATAGGGGAAGGGGAAAGGACATGAGAAGATGTCGGCCAGGGCCCATTTTGAAGGTGCCATCCCGGTATTGGAAAAATCTCTGTCTTCTACGTGCTTGACGAATATACTGTATATACGGTATAGTCTTATTTCTTACATTCCACTGCATAATATATCAGTGCGCTTCAGCCAAAATTACGGAATTTGGAAGTGTGTTTTTATCTATTCTGAAAACTTATATTTTATTCTGATATCTGTGGTTTCTGCAACAAACTCCTCAATTATTAGGTAATGCTCTACAACATGAAACCCGGTACCGAGCGGTCGTAGCTTAGTTGACAGAGAGCTTGGTTAGCAATCAGAAGGCCCTGGAAACGAACCCAGCGGCCGTCCATCCTGAAAAGATTTTCCACAGCCACATCAGCAAATGCCGTGATGAAACCTACTAACTAGACTATGGTTGACGTAGCGTACTGTTGAGGAAAACACTAACGTGGCCTGAAAATCTAGAATAAATCTTTCAACGGTTCTATGTTATTCGTAGGCATGCCTACGGTATGGAAGTCTTATTAATATTAATGCTCCTAAACATAATGAAAGTCATTTCCGGCATGATGATTATTTTTCTATTACCTTTGTAGTTGTATGTAGGACTGACCTAGGCTTCGATTATGTTATTGCCAATTGGCTGGGTAGCGTTTATGACGCCCGTGTACTACGAGATAGTGGCTTACATGCTACTTTCGAAGAAGGATATAGTCCTACTGACAATGGTATCATACTCGTAGAGATCGCATATCCACTTCAAGAATAATTAATCTCTTACGTAATACAAGGCCTGTCTGAAAAGTATCCGACCATAAGAAAGGAAAATTAAACTGCATGCCTGGTGTTTTTCAATTCCTAACCTCCTTCAAAATAGGACCCTCCAACTTCCACCCACTTAACCTAACGATCCTGCTATTGCTGTAAGTATGCCTGGAACGCCTCTTTTACAAATGCTCTCAACGACGCTTCCGCGTTGTGTATAGTGTCCTCTCGGATCTCAAAGCGTGTACCTTTCAGTGTCGATTTACCTTTAGAGAAAAGCTAGAGGACACAAGGTACCTTGAAGGCCGACAGAAATGCTGTTCCTTGCCAGTAAAGATTAGATGAAGGGCGAGGAGTGGGCCGGAGCATTATCCTGATGCAAGTGTCAATTATATGAAGCCCACAGGACTTGTATTTGGCCAAGAATTGTTTGACGTAGGAAACAGAGAACGTGAACATAGTACTCCTTCATAGCTGTTTGTCCTCCTGGTACTCATCCGTGGTGCACAATGTTGATCAAATTTTACAATCAGCATCTGGCGGGGATGGAAGCTTCTGATATTTCCTTTGAACCGATTGTACTGCTGTTTTACTTGTGTATTCCCCCATGGGATCTGTTTATTATTTCTGATTGTCTATCTTCAATTTCGGTTCTAAACTTGAAACATTATCGTTGTTCCACACATTCTGTCATTTTACTCTAACGGAACTGTGATGAAGAAGAACCATAGTACAATACACACTGGCTGCCTAACAAATGCTGAAGCAAGACAGAATCACGGACATGTGCATGAAGGGTACCTACACCATTGTGCGCAATTTGGACATACAATTCGCAATGCTTTCCTCTGAAAGAAATAACGCCAGATACTTTCAGACAGACCTTGCATAAATATATACATATATCGGGCGACTCAAGTGTGTGGAACCACCCATATAATTTCTACAGATTTTACGCATTACCAGATTTAACCACATACAATATAAATGAGACCACGCACTGCGTGTCTGAAGCATGATGCTCCGTCTACCATCTTCAATTCAATGAAAATTAATAAAACGGAAATAGGGGAAATTGACATATCACACAAATACGTATTTCATTTTCTCAGAAAATAACTGGTGCAATATCTTCATCGTATCTTTAACAGTTCACAAGTTATTACACATTAATTGTAAAGAATCTGACCCAATCTTAGGGTAATAACAATTGGTGAAGGGCTGCAGCTGGTGGTGGTATAAGCATCATGGCCGCCATCAATGCTTATATCATCTTTCACCTCGAGAATTTAAAATAGGAAGGAGGTTATGATATAATTTTATGTTTACTTGTTCCCAGAAATTCAAATCACAAGACATTTATTTGTTCCCGATTTCTTTAGTAGACAGGGATTCGGAAATGTGTAATTTTGCGTTCTAGATGCGCTCAAATTGGCGACCCTTTGGAAATATGTTTTCTGCACTCGACCACACACCACAAGACCAGATCTACACCTCGCAAGATCATGCTCTGGATCTGTCGAAACAGTCGCCAAGTGATGCACTACGAGGTGCTACCACCGGGTCAAACAATCAGTGCGGACTTATGCTCACAGCAGTTGGAAGGTGTGCGACAGGCACTGCAGCAAATTGGTGAATCGCAAGGGTGTACTGCTCTTTACCGACAATTCCAAGCCTCATCTGGCGCGGGTTGTCAGGGATACCATCCAGCGACTTGGCTGAGAGACACTGTTCCATCCACCATACTCTCCGAATGCCAACAGAGCTTTTGCATTCCGGTTAATGACTGCGAAAAAAAAATAGTACACTTTGTTCTTATTTCATTTTTGTAATAAAAAACTCTTGTTTTGTTTCCTTGAACACATTTGGACAAATATAAGTATTGTCACACAATTTCGAATATGCGACAACTGACTAATCACTAATGTCCGGTTGCAGTCTTCTGATTGAGTTGTAAGTTCGTAAAATGCTGAACTTATATTACAAGTCCGACTGAGGAGATTATGAAACAGGAATTACAAGTACTTGTAATCAGTAAAGGCTGGGATTGTAAACCTGTAAATTCCTGCACTCATTTTACAAGTCGGACCGAAACGATTATGAAACACAAATTACAAGTACTACTAACACAAGTACATGTAGATTGAAACCTGTAGCTTGTAAACTTGTATATTTTAAGAAATAGGGCCCAGCAGGCAACAATTAGTACAAAATTTACCAGTGGCCTCCGGTGACCATGTTACAAATATTTGTAGGCGCCTTAGATACAGGACGAAATTCGGCTTGGGTAATGTAACTTGTAAAATAGAAATATACTTTCCCCCCTTTTTGGCAGTGAGGGCTTCAATTGAAGACTTGAATTGCAAAACATTCCAAGTCCAGTTTTTTCGTATTTACATTTTTTTTCCTGTTCGTCGGTATCTATGTTACAAGGGCTATCCGTTTGCATAAATATTACGTCCTAATCCCACCACAAAACCTGCTTTAATACAAAAAAAAAACACACAAAAATAAACTGCATAGGAAGCATACGAAGAACTTGGACTGTTTTTGTTCCTCCTGAAAAAAGTACTCCGGTGGACCTTGGGATGTTTTGCAATTCAGGTCTTCAATTGTCCTCGATGGACAAATGTTTCGCTCATCGCCTTGTAATCAAGTGTCCTGGGTTCGGATTATACATCACACTGTGGATACTCTCGGATCAATGTGCTGGAGGAAAAACGGGGCATTTGCCCTGGAGCGCCGCTTATTAGGAGCATTTGGGGAGAGCCATTTCGATGTAAATTTGATTGTTTAAGATGAGAAAGACGAAAACATACTTTGCCCAGGCCCAGTAATTCATACATCCGGCGTTGGCTGTAAGTCCTGTCTTTTTAGAAGTTATCTGAATCCGGGAGAAGGTAGTGGTAAACCTGGATCAGAAACTTTACAATCTCACCTTTACGGTACCTTATTGTTATAGGCCCTCACCTTTTTTTCTATTGCTGCGTGAGAAGGGATCTGGAAGGTAGCGGACGGGGCCTGTATTGAAGGTAATCCCGACATTCTTCTGATGGGGATGAGGAAAATTTTGAGAAACCTCAATCGAAATGACCGGTGTGATCAGCACTCAACCTACACTGTCTTCCCGGTGATTATCCGAGGATTGCGACCATAACAACCACACCACTGGGGCAGTAGGTACATATTGTACGCAGCTATTGTTTTTCTTTAAACTTTAGGTCCTGTCATTTAGACGTGATCAACATCCGGTTGAAGGTGAAAACGAGCCACGAGAAACTTTACATTACTGAGGAAAATAGAAATGCATTTAAGCAAAATCTACAATAAAAATCGAAATTAAAGTAAGAACTTGAATATGAACAACAAGTGGTTTTAAGTTAGAAAAAAACGGGGCTTGAAGTAAATTAAAACTGTTTATGCTCTTTACTATAGTAGACGTGACTCCGGGCAGACACCAATGATCGCATCATGCAGGTCTATGCGGTAGTTTGGCAGCATTGAGGTGGAGAGCCGTGTGACAAGTAACCAACCCCCTTTCCGAATTCAATTGTCCTCCGTTCCGTTATGCTATGTCCCGTTCACTTCCGTTATGCACACTTATCCGAATTAAATAACTGTTTAAAATTTTAACTACAGATGTCACCCAAGTCTGGAAACAGCTGAAAACCCTCCGCGCGTAATGTAACTCAAGGATGGGGAATGCGAAGTCAAGGTAGTTTGATGCGAAATGAATAAGGCAAAAAGCAGCATGGATGAAGATAGATGTAGGTGTAGAATTCCCATACTTGTAGGTATTCGGCATATATTAAATAACAACAGACGAAGATTCATAGCTATTCGAAGGATGATCACAATTCTGCAGGTTATTTTGTAAGTTTTTGCAAGATAAGTGCGTCTCATGAACTATGAATCACTAAATAATGTTAGGGCCACGATGGCTCAGTTGGTAGAGCGCTCACCTCTGGTGCTAGGGATCGTCGGATCGATCCCTGTTCATGCCATGCGTGCTTTGTGGTCGACAAACACCGTGTACGTGGGTTTTCTCGGGGTGCTCCCGTTTCCACCCAATTTCTGCATTCCACCAATTCATCCCATCATCATCCATACGGCCTGAGCCATAGTTGTCTAAAGGCTTTAAAATAAATTCAATTCACTAAATAATGTTATACCAGGATCTATGAATAACCACCTAGGTCGTGATAGCGTTACGCATTTGAAGTTCTAAAAAAAAACATCAAATAATTATAAGATTTCTTAATCTTAGTATTCTTAAATAAACTACTCATATGTTACCCTCTCATCTATTAATATCTACATGGAAGTCCATTGCGGAAATCCAACCAACAATATTTTCATATTGCGAAGTTAAAATCATTCAATGACCATGAAGATAAATCACTCAAAACATGGTACAATATCGATAACATAATGTGAAATCAAATCTTAAAAACTATTAAAATACTTACATTCAAATATTTCGGCACGGTCGTTCATTCTAAACATGCAACACGTGATCAATTCTACACATTTGTCCCAACTCCCAAGTGAAGAAGGAATTTTGGCATGCAATATTCGGCTTTTTTCTTTTCAACACGGCAGCAGCGCGTAACCGAACGGAGGGTCAAGTGACCATCTGGTCCTCCGTTGCTCCGTTCACTTCAATGTTCCGTCGAAAGGAAAATTCGGATTAGCATCGACGGTGCATCCGACGGAGCATAAAGTGCTAATTCGGAAAAAGGGTAAGTCTTGCGAAGCAGACGACATGAAACCACAAGCTATGTCATTGTACGCTACGATTCATTGGAAGCTCAAGCTTCAGGAGTCCATTAACTTGGGCCCCCCACCACACCAAATTTGAGAAATAAATAACATATCGTTTTGCACCCGTTTTACACCCAAGTTTCGCGTTTTGCACCACAATGATTGAAAAGTTATAAGCCCTTATATTTTGGGGGGGTCCAAGTTTATGGTAACCCCCTCAGTAAAATCTTTCAAAAATAGATAGTGTACCGGCATGTGCTCGTTTTGCGCCCAAGTTTTGCGTTTTGCACCGCAATGATTGAAAAGTTATAAGCTCTTAAATTTGTAGGGAGTCAAGTTAATGGTAGCCTCCTACAGCAAAATTTAAAAAATCAGTCAGTGACATATAGTGCAACAGGTTGCAATTGTTCTGCACCGTTTTGCACCTAAGTTTCGCGTTTTGGCCAGGAACGGTTAAAAGTTATAAGCTCTTCTATTTGAGAGGATAAGTTAGTGCATTTTATGAATATACAATAGCTGGAAAAACCTGAATTGAATTTGTATTAAGATCATCATATGTACTTTCTTAGACATTTATCTGGCAACAAAACACATATCTAAATGCCCCTCCCTTCAAAACTACACAGAAATCGGCGCCCTTGCTTGCGACTGAGATCTATTTTCCTTCTTATTTATCTCACATTCACGTTTCTCTTCTTTAATTTTGTCTTTTACATCGTTTGCTTTTTAAATGACATTCTGCTGCCAGATTCTTTTATACCCTCTTTTTCAATTTACCCTCCCTAACTTTCTTTTATCTTACGAAGGCTCATTCCTCTTCCGATAAAATGAAAACCACTCATTAATTCTTTTGTTACCAAGGATGACATGAAATCAATTGAAGTAGCAGTGCACCAAACATCAAAAACCAACTTCTTTATGACCAACAGCTGAGAAAATAAATTGTAATTTAGGTACACCTACATTTAAAGCTTTATTTTTATATGGGCCAGTCCAGTAACATTGGACTTCGGCCCGTCATGGTTCGCCTTTAGCTGTTAAAATCTATACCCATGCCCCTGTCGGGACTCGAACCCGGAACCTTCGAGTCTATGGGCTACCACCGCAGACCGCTCGGCCACCCGGCCGGCTACACCCACATTCATACAGAATGGCCGGTACAGTAACTTCTTTTAAGTTCAAAAATTAACCAACCAGGCATCACAGGAACAAGACATGGAAGATATATTCTATATCGAATGTTGATTTCTTATATCAAAATAGTGCAACTTATTGGACTTCAGAAGTGTATCCATTTGCTGTTTCTATAAATGCGACTATACATTAGTCCAACCCGCCAATAAATAAATTTCACTGTCTTGTGAAAGAATGTTGATCATATTCCAGAATCGTGTATTGAAGTAATACAAAGCGATTTTTTCTAACTATTCAATGCATCTTCTATTTTTAAAATCTCCCACCACGCCGTTCCTCTCCAATCACATGCATACATTCGAGTATAACCGAAAATTTTTAAGAATTTAAGTTTGCGGAATTTAAGAAGAGGGAAACCAGAAGTGTCCAATGGATTCTTGTTAGGTTTGTTTTGTGAAATCACGTAAGTTCACAAGAGACAATGGAACTTCCTTTTCTTGCAGTCATAACTTGTTGCAGTTATAGCCTCTTGAATATAATTACTGTAGCTGATTTAGATGCTTAAGAACAAAAACACCTGCGCATTTTATGTTTAGACCTAAATTAATTAACTGGTTCTATTTCTACGAACAGTAGGTCTGTTTTACACAGGCTCCTTTTACACAACAACAACTTTACTTTTCGCAACTTCACTACTTCGCTTAAAAAGACTTTCGTTACCTACTCTGGTAACCCATGATACATTTTATTAAACTGTGTTACCTACTCTGGTAACCTGAGTTACAACTTTCCCACTTTCTAACACAAACCCAAAATTTAAATAAAATTTTGGTTCATTAACGTCAACAGCTTTGGCTTAAAAAGAAAGAGAAAAGAAGAAATTGTGCTGTATTGGTCTCCTACATTTTGTTGTCTCAGCAGCAAAAATACATTCTTTTTCCTAACTTGGTAAGAATATTTTTTACGGATATATTCTGTAATAACAAAGCAAGTTTTTTTTAAATATTTGAGTTACTCTCAAAGGAAGATATCTTCTTTCTTTACCCTCAATCATATAATAGCATCACCGTTTCTTACGAGAACATCTCTATGGAGTTTAAAACGAGGTTCCTGTTGCTACTATGAATTACGGCCACCACACGTTCCGAATTTAATGCGAGAGACCCGAGTTTTAATGCTGTGTCCCGGTATGCTGAAAAAGTATTAAAATGTCCCGAATTTAATAGAAAAAAGAGCGATTTTACATTTGTTTTACTGTAGTACTCCTGAGAGATTATAATTAATAAGCAATACTATTAATCTATTTAACAACCTCTTAGTTATAAGAAGTTCGATCATAAATTATTTGTAAAGAAAAAAATTATATTATTGTCAAATTCGGAAATTTTAATTTTCTAAAGCTGGTGCATTTTTTTGTTTTCAAAATCGAGGTAGTTTTTAACAAAACGCAAGTTGTAAGGTAAATTTATGACCTGAAAAAACTTCCTTGATTTCGTTCTTACAACACCCACAAATCAGGGGCCAGGGCTCCGTTGGATCCTGGGAAGACCTGTCCCGAATCTTGACTGATAATATAAATTATAGTCACCGTACTGAGAATCCTTGTGTGAGAACCGTATTTACCTATTTTGACTGAATTTTCCGTAGGAGTAGAATAAGAAAAACGCCACGAGGGAGACTAATACTCTTTTTGCTAACATTTTTATAAGATAATCAATTAATCTGTATACAAGCTATTTAGCCAGTTCTCAAAACTAACATTAGATGACTCTGCTGTTCTCTAACACTCTACTCCCTGGTGAGAGAAAATTGAACTTTTTGCAACTCATTTATTTTCATAAAACGAAAAAAAACTTCTTCTTATTTAATTATAACGGGGCTATTCTATAGATACTTAAAATTTGAAAATACAAAAATAAATAAATAAAACAATAAGTTATAAGAAACTACACTGTGGGGGGGGGGGGATTGTCCCAGTAGTTTTAAACACAATTCCTATACATTCCAAATATTTCCGCAAATGACTTCTGAACCATATACACCGTATTTCCTAAATATATTGATAAACCACTGGGAAGTATTATTGCAATGTTTTCGGTGTATGAATTTGTTTAGTCTATTTGATCCACACTTTGGTGGTGGTGGGGGAGATCTTAAAAATATATCCCCAAAGAATTATTTGATCTATCTTCCAGTTTCAGCGCACGATAATCACTTGAGCTAATACCTGACAGCTATCCTCCTCATCTCTTTTCCTGGGTGAGTGTTCGCTGAGGGAAGTCAATACTCAAACTTGTCACGTCCTTAGGACAAAGTTGCCAGTTCAGTTCATATGTTAATTACATAAATGCGTACGATTAACATCAGATATATTTTCGAGAACAAGCTCACACAAGATTTAATCTGATAACTTTCAAATAAATATGTATCTCTGTAAATTCCAGGAATGTTAGTAATTTCTGGCTCCGTTCAACTACCTTTTTGCAGGCGTTAGGACAAGAGGAACTGATTGTTGACGTTTGTCGAAATCTCACTCTTTCTTTGTGGTCATTGAAGAGTGAGAATTCTAATGTTAAATGATTCCAACTTTTTCTTCTGTTGGCACCAAATTCTACGTAGTAGCATATAACGTTTCTGGGGTTTTGAGTTCCTAAGCTTATGTATTAGTTAACCTGTCATCTTGATAATTCAGATTTGATAATCATATAATCAGGAGAGAGAAATTAAAAGAATGAGTTTTTGAATACATTTAATTTTCATTAATGAGATGTGCATACTCCATACATTCAAGTAGCAACGTACATGTAAAGTTGATGCTTAAAGAGACACCTAATTATATTAAAGCTTTCTTTTGAGATTAATTAAAATATGCAATGTCTATAAATTGTGGACTTTAGTTTACATACACCACCATATACGTTGGCTTTAAGCAATGAAATGTTGCAATATCAGAGAATTTCCACGGGTTACAGTGTTTTCACTCTGTGCGAATCATTTCCCAAAATATGAAGGGAAGAACAATTTCCTTTCAAGATAAATGTTGCCATCCTTGGAGTGAAAACGATTAATAGAGTGGCTTCTTATAATCCTGTAAATATAAAACACACTTCACAGTATTTAGATCAGATAAGTTATTTTACTTACATATAAAAAATTCTGAAGTGATTTTACTTCAGTGTTGCCAATTATACAAATTTTGGACACAAAAATCTCATCTACCATTTTCTATTATTCTGTGTGTGTATATTTAGCCATCAGAAACACCATAATAAACTTAGTATAACATTTGCAAAACCTGTAGTATTGAAAACTTGTTTTAACGTTTATTATTTTTCATATGGCACTACGTCAGTTTCTTGGATACTTGCTGATGGAATAATAATGATAAACAAAATTTTTGAAGCAGAGAAGGCAGTGTTGCAAACTCTTCACTATGTATCGTGTAAAAATTTGAAAATGTCTCTATTTTTAACATGGTACAGTATGCAACACTACTTTCTGCGCTTCACATATGCTGTTTATCTTCACTAGTCCATCACAAAGTACAAAGTATATGCCATATGAAAAATAATAAACGTTATATCAAGTTTGAAGCACTGACAAGTCAATGGCATTACATTTCAACTCCTAATATGTAGCCTATTAATACAAATCAACTTCGAAACACTACATTTAACCTTTCCTTGCAGATAGTCAAGGGGTCCCAAGCTCCATACCTGGTGGGGACACAAATGGATCAACGCTCAGATTAAACTGTCCTTAGGACATCATCTTTATCTGATGAAAGGCAGTGGCAAACCGCCTTTCACGGGTCTTCGGGTTATTGACTTGTTATTGACAGTTTGTTTAAGTACAAACTCACTTATTCATTCGCTGTGTTTACAATCACTGTCTCTGAATAAACACTGCAGAGATAGCGCTTTCTCGAGAGTTGCCAGACAAATGCCGAGATGGCTTTTGGAAGTGACCTGGACGAAGGAGTCATCCCTGGTACTGTACAAGTGATGGCCCTAAACCAACTGTGAGCTGATCCCGTGGTGAATAAATGAAATGGGATCAACTGCGTTTTACGTTCTGTAATTAATGAAAATTATAATCTCTTATATGTATTTCAATCTTGATGATAATGATGATGATGGGTGATCTGCCCGGAGGCACGTCTCTGTCTCTCGTCAAAGTAAGATTTTACAAAGGAGCATAAAAATATGCAAAATATTGATCTATTGCGTTGAAGAAAAAGAAATCCGAAACATTCTCTGAATGAGTATAAAGCTACTTATTTTCAGTCTTTCATCATAGGTGACAGCGCACTCTTTCCTTCTACAGAATTAGAAACTGTCACAAAATTCTTCAAGAAATCGTTAGATCTCAGTACTTATATATTTTGTAAATAAAGTATTCTGGAAATTTGCACAAAAGAACAGGATGACTCGTAATCTATTGCTCCAATGCAAAACTTCCTTGAGAGCTTTTAACAATAATAAAGACGTTTGTATGATAATTATCTCGTTTCATAGTTACAGCGAGAGCAACATTTTAGTAAACAATTTTTGCCGAGGCGTTTATGGATAGTTTATGTCCACGCTTCACAATAAACACTTGTCTAAAAAGGGACGTTGACAGATAGATAGATAGATAGATAGATAGATAGATAGATAGATAGATATAGAGATAGAGAGAGAGAAGAGAGAAAATGAAACATGACCACACCAAAGTCCAAAAACGTGTAAATTCCCTCTCCACCAATCACACTGGAAGTAGTAGAAATAATGGGTCAAATCTGACGGGACATGAGAAGGAAATTAGATTATAAAAAGTATTGCGCAAGAGGAGCTATGTTAGATGCGATATGATGCTGTGATTTCTTGTGGAGTTAGTATTGGGTACTTGAAGATGTTGTGTAACTATTTAGTGTTTATTCTCAATGGCAGTAGCTTACACTTTAAACCCTGTACTACCGTGCAGATCAACGTTGACCCCACTCAGATTTTTAGTTATTTATGTTTCCCAAAAGTACAAATGATATAATTTATCCTTTCCTGACTCAATATTTCTTCTTAAATTTTTGTATAAAAAAAAATTATATTCAGTTGTTTTTGAAAGATTACACACGATATTTCATTATTTACCATTGAGGGTCAACTCTGTTCCTATTGGTTATTCGTTTTCTCTCGTAAGAAATAGAGCTTATTACTACATTGTATCTGGCAAAATATGTTTGGGATAGACAGTGAAATGGTTTTCTTCTTTTAAAGAAGTTTCCTTGTCCGTATCTTTCTATCATATTGCAGCAGAACAGAGAACTGTAAATTACTGAAAAACTCCATGAATTCCAATTGACATGAGCGATCAATCAATGAGTTAGTTTTCCCTCATAGAACTTAGAGTTGGCTATTACGTTCTATATTGCAACACATGTTTGAAAACAACGTTTTTCTGAATATACCTACTTGAGTGTGTAGATACTCCTCGCATGAAAGAAGATTCTTTATCAGAATCATTCAGTCGTATGGAGATAAGATGGGTAACTTTCAGCTAACGGATAATCTAATTCTCAATGCAGAAGTTTCATCTGGTCCGAACACCTCATTGGTTTCAAACGTACGAAGAGTTAAATAATGTCAATGTGTAATTAGCATGGGTTGTTCTAGTGCAGAGAATAACAACACCAATTTTTGTATAAAATGTAAATTTGTAATGGTACATGTCTCAATTATATAATGAAAAATGTATATAAATGAAATAATATTTTTGTCATAGATGCAAATTTTACCTTAAAACAGTTTTCAATTTCATTGACACTACAAGTAATAACAAAACAATTCCAAAAATTCATTTCAAAACAATGTTTTATCAACTGGGGAAACGTTGACCCCATGGTATTCAGGATAAGACAGAAAAGTCGATAGTGCGAGGGTTAATGTAATGACTTTTCAAGCAGGCCCATATCAACGTAGGGAGTCTATGACTATGAAAAACATGAACATGCTCGAAAATGAGGAAATGGTAGGAAAGTAGACACTTGGATATCACTGTTAATATGATAAACCACTTCATTTCGGAATCCAAGTAATGCAGAAAATGATGACGAGGAATCAACTAGACTGGGAAATAGTCATCATGAGACAACTTTTATGCTCCGTCACCACCACGTAAACTACAAATATGGTGATGACCACTATTGAAAAAATATATCTATTGACGTTATGATAGTCTAGTAATTGTTGTGGTAGGATAGCATTCCAAAGAGTCGATGCTCAGGAGTCATGCGCAAAGATTACGCATATGATAATGTTGCAACGGTAGAAGAAAACTGGTAAATAGGAAATAAATACCGTGTTTGAATGTAGTGCAATATAAACAGAGTTGTTGTTGGTGGAACTAATTGCAACAAACGTGATTCTTGTTATAAATGGTAGGTAACACGTTCCTAATCAACATACTGAAAATATGCATCCGTACTGTCGCGCAAAATGCGTTTTTTAAACCGCCATCTTAAAAAAAATTATTAAAAAATCAAGTGTGATATCAAATTACAGGGAATTTCATGCTGAAAAAGAGTATGATATTGGCTTTCAAAAATTAAATGTTTAAAAATGTGAAGTAGGGGGAAAATGATGAAAACATGCTACCTACATGACCCTGTATTTACACCATAAATGCTTAAATTATGCTACATTCCATTGCACCTTTATCTGATGCTGTGAGACTAATTTTGATTTTCTTTATTATTTGTTTCAGGTTGGTAATCTTTGTTTTGAGTGAAGAAAACATCATAAGAAAAATGGAAGAAAAAACTTGCTTTTTGTGTTTCAATGTACTTTGTGACGATACTCCCTACGTCACATTAACAGCAAAAGGCTTTACGGAAATTATCAACGCGATCAAACAAAGAGATGTTATATTTCATGAACGTTTCAATCCCATGCCTACTAGTACTGTTAAAAGTACCTACAGAATGTCAACGTGTATACGTCAGTCCTATCAAAATTAAATGTGATATAAAACTGAAAACATCGCAAGATGGTATTCCTTCGACCAGCTCGAGAACGCCACGAGGAAGTGTTTGATCGTTCAATTTTAAAGAGAATTGTTTGTTTTGTAGCCAGATTATTACGGATTATGAAAAGCGTAAAAAATGGCAGTCATTCCTGTGCGTACTTTCCAGGTTCATGAAACAATTTTGAGAGTATGGACAGTACTAGAAGTGATATATAAGCAGCAAATGTACACGCGAGGATCCTTTCAGTCATAGATTTACCTGCTGCAGAAGCTCGATATCAGCAAGTGTGCTGTGTCCATTTTGGGAGCGGCAAGCCCACTGCAGTGAAGTATACTCCTGAAGGCAGTCGAGAACTGCCCATATCAGCAGACCGTCCGGTTGACACTGATAGTTCTGATGCTTTTGTAAAGACATGTGTTTGGTTACAAGAAAACTGTCAAGAGCCAATACCTGCCAGTGACTTAGTGGAAAAACTGTGTAGTTTTTTACCAGAGGAAAATGAACCTTACACTTCTAGACATTTGAAGAAGAAATTGCAAGACTGGTTTGGTGACATCATAATATCAGGCACAGAAGGGAAATGTAACATTATAACATTTGGAAAAAACTGTATCAAACATAATGTTGGACTGTCACAAACAAAAAAACTTGATGGCCTTGATGAAGAAAAATTTAGATTAATCGAGTCTCAGGCAAAACTGATCAAAACTAAAATATATTTGTAGAAAATTAAGGACATTTATCCTAGTGCATCATATATTGCATCCGTTCAAGAAAACAAAACGTCTCTACACCCTCTTTTACTAACTTTTTTGATATCCTAGTCGGTGGCAAACGCAATGTTCTGAAGCAGGTTTCAATAGGTCAGGCTGTAAAGCATGTTTTCAGGCGTCGTTCTCTGATATTCCTAATTCATTTTGCTATAGGCATACATATTCAAAGAGATTTTGGATCTCGTTCCCTAATTGGTGAACTTTGCAGCCTTGGACTCAGTGTGTTATGATGAAGTGCAGAAATCTTCTACATACACTCTTCTGTCAGTGATGAAAGTAACGAAAGCGTTGTTCTATTAGGCCATTTTTTTTTAATGGATCGCCGACAATGTCGGCCACAATATAGCAAAAATAGATGGTCATAACAATTTCATGGGAGTTATAAGATGTAATGTAATGTAGCATAATTTAAGCATTTAATGTGTAAATACAGGATCATGATTTCATAATTTGACCCCCTACTTCATATTTTAAAACATTTTACTTTTAAAAGACAATATCATTTTCTTTTTCAGCATGAAATTCCCTGTAATTTGATACCACACATGATTTTTTATTATTTTTATTCTTTAACATTTTGACAAGATGGCGGCCAAAAAACTCATTTTGCGCGACAGTACGGATGAATATTTTTAGTATGTTGATTAGGAGCGTGTTACCTACCATTCACAACAAGAATCGTTTTTGTTGCAATTAGTTCCACCTCAAAGTGTTTTTTCACTTATTTCTACTGCACTAATGGATCAATTCTGCTGTAACAGCGAGAAAAAAGAAATGAGGGAGAAGAACGAAATGATTGCATAAGCACGGCAATGAGAAATAGATCCTAACGCATATTTGAAGAGCAAAGAAGCAAATGCACACAAGTCCATTTTTAGATAAAAAGTTTTGTTCGTTTTAAGACCTGAATGAAGGGATGCATCGAATAATAGAAAGTAATTTATTGATAGAAGTATTTATCCCATCGTAGTATGTACTTCCTTGATAAAATTAATTTTGTATGATTCACTACAGCTCTTCATTAAGGTGTTAAAACGAACAAAACTTTTTTTTATCTAAAATGAACTTGTGTGCTTTTGCTTCTTTGTTTCTCATTTCAAAATATCTATGTCGTGGGTCAGATTTTGTAAAAGAAAAAAAATATTTGGTAGTGGAAAATGACTCAATGTGTCGAGGAACTTGTGATTTCCTTTTAATCACTGTTTCATTTTGTTATTGTTTACAATTACCATGACCTGCACTTGACTGGAAGAGAAAACATACACTTTCATGAACATTGCTATCATCATAGTTGTTTTTCGACCAACTTTTATATTTTGGCTTTTCGGATGCTTGTTGAGGTTCTCTAGTTACTAAATAACTGAGCACGTTTATGGAAATTTTGAAATGTCCTTATAGGCTAGGGACGGCTCCAGTTGCATAACCTGAGATCCACATATGATAAATTTGAACCCATGTCTCAGAACATGTTTACATTTTTAAAACTTTAGACGTCTCTGAATATTTTTATTTCTGTCCCTCTTCTGATGTTTTCTTACCATCGTCCAGAGAGAATTACAAACAATTACTTCTGGTTTAATCAAAATTTTGGTCCTTAATTTTAAACTTTCTGTTTTCATGAATATTTCTTCAAAAAACGAGTGGTAAACGTAGGAATGCAACTCCTCCTTTCTGTGCTTCCATTCACATGTGTTGTTTATGATCACTAGTTCAACACCAAATATTCAATGAACCGACGTAGTACCATTCGAAAAAAGTCGCTATACAAGGTATGCAACACTGGCAAGCCAACGGCATCAAATTTTACCTCTTAATATACTCTCTTTGCTGAATACCAGTCCGAGAAATTAAACGTTGTCATTGTTTTCATAACGCGTTTGCTCGAAAGGAAATGTTTGCTCTATTGACATTCTACGCTTCATTGTCTATTTTTTTTAAGAAAATCAAAACTTAATTTCGTGTAGATCTTCGGATATCTAGAAATTAAGATTCTATGGTGGCTGAGTGGTAACGCTCGCTGTCATCCTGGACTCTCTCTATACATGGTGGGGACACAAGTGAATCACAGCCTACGTTAAACTGTAGGTTCTGCCACGTTAAACTGTAAGTTCTGTCCTTAGGACATAATCTTCATCTCATGGAACATATTGGCAAACCACCATTGGTTCAGCTTTCCACGAGTTTTCAGGTCATACAGTCGAATTCAGGTTATCCCCATCATCATAATCGGAGTTCGAATACGAACTTTGTTTATCCAGTTCACGTCCAATGCTAACGACTGCTGACGTCGGGTGAAAAACAATGGAGAGATAGGGCGGTTAACCAGTATTACAAGAGAAATGTACAGATGGAACCTACAGAGGTTTCCATTCAACCCCTAACACGCCCCTAAATTTTAAGGTACAACCCCTCCTTTTCCCAAAGCTAAACCCTGGGTTTTGATGTGAGAGTCGAAAAACCATTATGATTATGAAAACAATTATCATAGCCAGAGAGTAAAAGATCGAAAAAAGAAAGAAAGCAGGGGAGAAAGTTTGTTGTAGTGTTGAAATTTGGCTCCACAAACGGAATAATCATGTAAAAATACGATTAATCGGTGGAATATCGTCAAAAATACTTATTTGGTCTTGTAAGCACTTTACTCGAATCACATTAAATGTAATGACAATTCTAGTACCCCCACGATAAACCTAAAACAACGCAAGAATGGACATCAAGCCTTATAACAGTAAATCTCACGCGAGCGACTGCCCAATTCGAGAGAAAACTTCCTTAGGAGGTGGGTCTATTGGCTTCCCTACTGTTCGAATGACTGTTGGTTAGTCTTATCGAAACCTCAGTCAGAATATGCAGCTACTGGGATCGACCCCAGGAACTTCCGAATATAAGACAAGCGTCCTAAATTTCAAATTACTGAGCTAAGATTGCTCACAACAGCGATTTGTTCATACACAAAGATCGTGTTAATGACCTAAAAGAACCACAGATGGCTGAATTCCATCAGATCCTGTATTTAACCAAATTATTCTGATATTCACATACTCTCAAATGGTTTCACAGTTCATATAAGAAATATTAAAAAGATTAATCATATTCACGTATCTTTCGCTTTGTGTAAATAAGAAATTAGAATCATAGGTAAAACCTTAAAAGCACACTACGTGCCAGGAGACCGGTATAGTTCACAGACAAGAAATATATATATATGATAGATGCTTATCAGAATAATGGAAACACCTGTAGTTGGCAACACGTCAGATGTATGGGTTGGCAGTGGTGTCGTGGCGACCACAGCGCCGGACTGCTGGTGGTGGTGTGTTAGGTCGGTCTCCATACTACGTCATTCGTCGTGGAACAGGAGTGTGCAGTGGCTGCAGCAGACGGAGGTAGTGTAAAATGGGAGACCTCTCAGAGTTTCAAAGAGGGCAAATTGTTGGTGCGCGGTT
Source organism: Lepisma saccharinum (assembly GCA_022664845.1). NCBI lineage: Eukaryota > Metazoa > Arthropoda > Insecta > Zygentoma > Lepismatidae > Lepisma > Lepisma saccharinum. Next base: position 19,501 of record JAGDQP010006178.1, on the reverse strand, counting down.
ATGTGGAGTGAGTGTGACGGCAGTGGCTAGTGTGTTAGGTGTGTCGCCAGGGACAGTGTCGAAGGTGATGACGGCCTACACAACACACGGGAAAACCACATCGGGGAAGCGGAACAGTGATCGGAAGAAAAGCATCAGTGACAGGGCACGCCGGGTATTAAAGCGCATTGTCACGCGGAACCGTCGTGCCACTGCGGCGCAAGTGACGGAGGAACTCAATCAGCACCTCCCCCAACCTGTTTCGACAATCACAGTCCGCCGCGAATTACATGACATGAACTTACGGGGTCGTGTTGCACGGGCCAAACCTCTCATCAGGGACCAGAACGCTTTAGCACGCCGCAAATGGTGCCGCGACCATGCAACTTGGACCGTTGACGACTGGAAACGTGTGGTATGGTCGGATGAGTCACCATTCACCCTATTGCAAACCACGGGCCGTGTTTATGTGTGGAGAACGCCCAAAGAAGCGTATGATCTGCAGTGTCTCCGCCCAACTGTGAAACATGGCGGCGGCACGGTGATGCTGTGGGCCGCAATATCATGGTTTTCATTGGGTCCTGTGGTCACACTTCGCGGACGCATCACTGCCAACGATTATGTCGCAATTTTAGGAGACCACTTGCATCCTATGGTCCGGATGTTGTTC
>JAGDQP010006178.1:0-18752 GCA_022664845.1 Lepisma saccharinum | reverse complement strand
TTGTGGTCACACTTCGCGGACGCATCACTGCCAACGATTATGTCGCAATTTTAGGAGACCACTTGCATCCTATGGTCCGGATGTTGTTCCCGGACAATGACGCCATATTCCAGGATGATAATGCACCCATTCACACAGCTGGAGTTGTTGCAGCGTGGTTTGAGGAACATCGGGATGAAGTTCAACACCTCCCCTGGCCCGCCCAATCCCCAGATCTCAACATAATTGAACATCTGTGGTCCTTCTTGGAAACACGACTCCGGCGACGATTTCCACCTCCATCCTCTCTCACAGAACTGGCCGATGTCCTGCACGAGGAATGGTGTAATATTCCACTTGCTACCATTCACGACCTCTATGCCTCCATCCCACGTCGCATCAAGGCTGTTCTGAAGGCGAAAGGTGGCCCGACACCATATTAATCTGATAAGTTGCACTTTCGTTCAGGTGTTTCCATTATTCTGATAAGCATCTGTATATGAGCTCCTGCGTAGCCTAGTCGGTAGCGCGCTCGACTTCAGTGCGAGCGGTCCCGGGTTCGATTCCCGGTGGGGGCTCAAAAATTTCGGTGTTGACCCAGCATCGTGAGGACAATTGGGGAGCTGCTGTGAATAAAAGACAGTGGCGATCACAGTGAGAGCTTCGGCTCTCCTCTCCCAACCCGTCTGGTCAGCGTGGGAGCAGTAGACCAACTCCTCCCTTCGGGGAGAGGCCTCATCCTCTAGTGGATTGAATATGGCTGTGATTCATATATATATATATATATAAGCTTTCTGTAGAGAAAATTAAAAAAAAGTATAAATTGTTTGCGATACAGAATTAATAGTTTAGATATACACGATGTTGCTTTTGATAACAAGCTCTTAAATATTCTTCTAATCCTGTTATCTTTCATGTAGAGAGTCTGATATGCTCTTTGAGTCTGAGATATTTTGTATAAAATAGTATCTATGCTCACAACCTTCTCTCTACTCTTGATGTAAATACATTTTTTAAAGCAGGTATCATTTCAGTGTGGTGGACAGCGGTAGTTCGTTCACATTCACATTTCCTCGAATACATCCTTTCCAATCAAAAGTGAAAGTATCAGTCTTAACCATATTACCCAATCAACATAACGCGTGTGGAACTGCACAATTTATGACTACAGTAAAATAACATGTCTAACACAACAGCTGTGAGTAAGCCCAAGCTTACCTGAATCAAATGTTTCCTCAGACTGAATTTATCCCAGCGGCAGTGGTCAACTTCCTTCTCATTGTTTTTTCTCTCCAGTATCCAATTGGTATAAAATATTCAATTTTTGGTGGAACGTACCTGTAATAGGTAAGATAAAGTATAATAATAATAATAATAATAATAATAATAATAATAATAATAATAATAATAATATACATTTACACAAAGAGGACAACTTGATTTTTGACGAAACTTTTAGACTAACAAACGTAAAACGTAATTTATATGCCCACATTCATAGCATCAACACATACTGCGGTTACGTAAGGCACCCACGAAATTCGAGGAATAAGCACCAAAAAGATAAGTAAAAAGTACCACTGAGCCGGGTGGTAGTTCGGCGGCATTTAGGCACTACAGGCTGTCAAAATCTAGGGAAAAATGAACTTTAGAGGTTCATATTTGTCACGCTAATTGTACGATGGGAGCGGAAGAGATTGTAGGCTATTTCTTGAACTTTTCTCAAGCAGAGGTAGGTCGAAATAAGCATGAATGAAAAGGCTCTTCATGGGAGAAAACGTGGTATACCCGCTTCTATTAGTTTGTGGAATGTCTCTATGAAATTTTGAACAATTTATCTGAGAAAGGCTGTAGATTTTGCTTCCAAAATGCCCACTATAAACAAAATTAGATAAAAAGTTATTCTTCTTAAAAAAAAGGACGGCAATGTTTATTTTTGATAAATTTCATAGTATCACAAACATACGATATGTACGGGAATTATCAGGGGAGACATACCTTTCAAGTATTTACGATCCGTTCAAGCATTCAATATTTTTTTAAATTAATGGAATATAATATTGAATTTGTTCGTTTTACAAGGCTTGAACCACCGAATTTACTGATTCGTCCAAATGTTTATGTTTGATGAAAAACAAAATCCTATTTTACGTTTTGTAAGTGCTGTAAAGATAATATCTCATAATAAGGGCATTTGAAGTAATAAATATATTTTCTATGATCATAGGTGCTTGATTACATCTTGACCAAGAAAGTTTTGTTAAGTCTGAAGATATATTTGATTAATGGCACACACAAGAAGGTTGAGTTTGAAAAGAAGGAAATCGTGTATTCTTACCTCTGATGTTCTAAACCTTTCTCTTGGGTAAACGATGAAGTTCAAATATTCGTCGTCGGCTTAGATTTTTCACGTTGAGAAACAGATGTTTGTAGAAATCACACTACAAATAGTTTCTTTCAATCTACAGAGCTCTGGAACCACCACAGGTCCTCTGTAAAATAAACAAAATCTTTCACAGTATTTAATAAACAAAATTATTTTTATGACTTGTCATAGGTATGTGCATTAATACTGAGAAAGATATGTTGATTAGGAGAAAAACTAGAACAGATACCAACAGACGGAGAAAGACATCGGGGAGGTAAATGGTTTGAAGCATTTGCCAGTTACTGTAGTCGAGGATATGACATTTCTTGTCTTGGAAAGTACACAGACAAGTTTAGTAATAATGCTTACTTACTTACCTACTCTATGACTTACGGAACTCGCAAGTTAATCGCCGCAAAATAAATTCGCCATAGGATTCTATTCTGGGCACGATCAAACCAGTTTTCATCACAAACACCTACTTTTCTCGGAAAGTAGAATTAGGAGAAGAAACTAAGGCATTTTACATAGACTAATAAATAAAAATTGAAGAAAAGGTTGTTTTGTAAAGAATATTTCGTTGTATGGAACAGATACGTATTTAATGCTTATTAAAATTATTTTGAAGCGTTAGATATGTCTTTTGAAGGAGAATGAAGAACGCAGCTGACTTAAAGACTGAGTAATTCGTTTCCAACAGTCTATACAGATTGGACGCAGTCCGTGCTTGAGCTCAAACATTAATCTTTAGACTTCGAGAAAAGCAGTCAGAACAAGCAAGCAGGACGGCTAAACCGTAATTTTAGGTAATGAAATGGCATTGTGAATCGTTAGCGATTTAAAGGACGAAAAATCTTTGGATGAAAAAATTCATATCTTAACTCGCACCAGATAATCAATTATAAGGCAATGTGGGAGTATAGTAGGCGGTTGTAACATCTTCATATCTCTAAGTGTACAAACATCGAAATTCTAAAGGATAACGTTCTTCGGTAAGCAACATTATTCGGAGAAAAATCGAGGAAGTAGGGAGTAAAGTTTGATATAGTTAATATTACAGTATTCCACAGGGGAATGAAAGCTCCTGGAAAATCCTGTCAGTATGACCCCTGTGAGTTGGAATGAAACTACAAAGCCTTACTAGTTCTGCTAACCGGAGCCCATTGGCCAATTTAATAGTTGGAACAAGCGTGGTACATTGTTCACTGATTCAATAAGAGGAAGCATGGAATTGATTCTTAATCAATATAATTTAATGGTTCGAGTAGGAGAAAAAAAATCCTTAAAACGTGGGCCATCGTAGCTGTTCATTTTCACCATTATTACAAAGTAAATAGAATCATGCTTCAAAAGACAGACCAGATGTTAAATTGGGATAGTGCTCATCTGTACGCAGTACCAGAACTATTTCAATTTGCATATTTAGAACCCTAAGCATTTTAAACTAAAAAGCACCTTCAACATTGAATTGACCATATCTTCAAAATTTCAACACTGAACCAAATGTAACATCGTGTTTACTGTGTGAAAGACGATCTGCTCTTAAAGCCACTTCCAAAAAAGGAAACGTAACCATACGGTCCACGAGTACTCTTTCGAAATACTTATTGAGCACCACTAATTTTACGTTTAAACTCATGAGACGGATATAATGTTAACTTGTCTGCAGGCGGGCACTTTTCTATTACACTAGCAGCCCACGAATATTTAACTTTAAATTTCCACTTCTTCCGAAGAATTTAGCTGGGTTGTTTAATGGTGATATCAGTTCCCATTTATATACTTAAATTACAGTCAAGGAACTACAGTGATATATCAAAAATCTAACCCAGTGACAAAAGGAATATTTTGTGAAGTAAACACGCCCTTTGTTTGTCTACGAAAGAGTTATATTCGTCTGGAAACTAAGGGCAGGCTCGTAGTCAAGGAGTGTCTAGGGAGCTGCTATCTAAAATTTTGATGGCCCAACATAAAAATTTATTCTCATGTGTATAAATAGGAAGTAAAATAAAATATTGTGATCTCCTAAATTTTGCGTCACCTTCACTACAGCTTATGGCTGGTGAGGCAACTAACATGCGGTTTTCCTTTAGGACCCTTCGTTTTAGACATACAGAGAGAAATAAAAGGACAGCGAAGTGTTAAAATTACTACTAAAATGAAAGTTGTGGCAGTCTCTTACACATTATAATTATTAATTGTTTTATCTTTTATTAATTGTTCATTACATTCAAATGAATTTCTTTAGCGATCTCCGGAAGTGAGTGAAATATGCTACTCGTCTCGCTGTAGAAAATATTCATTTTCTAAAAGTTGATTTTCGTGCTCGATAGATGGCAGCAGCAAAGTAACCTAGAAATCGAAGTGACTAACTTTTTTTATTTATTATTAGATTCAACTCATTTCTTTTTTATTCTAATCCCTAATTACACTACTGCCACTATTAAACTCCCTTTAATTCTATTTTAGTATTTTTTTAAAGGTATTAACTATTATTGTCAGATTATCACAATTGCAAAGATATGTATGTACCCATTACGGGTTTTATGTAGTGTATATCATCACAAATAAACGCAAGTCTGCACCAGGATTCGATCAAATCACATATTGTCACCTAAAGGAAGCACGATACAACCTCCTGAACCTTCTGGATACAATTTTCACCTTCATCCTTCTGGATACAATTTTCACCTTCAATTGACCTCTACCCTCAGCAAAACCCTTGAAAAAATCCTAGTACAAAGGTTACATATCTACCTCACCCTGTATGACCTTCTACCTATTCATCAAGATGGCTTCCGCTCTTCATTCAGCATTAACGATCACCTCCTTCACCTTACCAATATGATCACCAACTACTACAATACTTCTAAGCCAAGCTGCCTAGTGTTATTTCACCTTGAAAAAGCTTTCGACAAAGTCTGGTATCAGTCATTAATCTACAAGTTTCAAGCTTTCCATCTCCCGATCACTTACCTTAGATTTATATTCAATTTCCTCAGTAATCGTCTGGCCTATACCACCATCAACAACATACTATCCCATCTAATCTCCCTCTATTGTGGAATTCGACAAGGATAATCACTTCCACCTCTGTTATACCTTCTCTTCGTAGCTGATCTCCCACCTCTACCACCCAACATCCACACATTTCAATACGCCGATGATACTGCCATCCTAGTCCTTAGCAACTCCATGCAGTACATAGATCACACACTCAACGAAGCCATTAACAGCTTCACATCATGGTGCAGTAAGTGGGGGTCTCACCATCAATTCTCGTAAGACGCAGGCTATCGTTTTCATTGCCCCAAACAGATGATTCCGAGTTCAAAGAAATCCACAACTACTGAACATTCAAGTACTTCACGAGCCTATCCGTCGCTGTTATCAAGTCACATACCTTGGCATCATTTTCAACCATCATCTCACATGACGACCCCATCTACAAAAGATCATCACCAAAGCTACCAACAGACTAAATCTTCTAAAAAGCCTTTCTGGAACAAGCTGGGGACTAAACTCATCAACCGTCATAAATACATATAGAGCATTCCTGTACTGACTTATGGTTTCGCCGCATGGATATCAGCTAATCCCAAAATATATCAAAAGCTCCAAATACTATAACGACATGCTCTCAGAATCGCCTATCGCATTAACTAACCAGTCCAACAAACGAACTTTATGAATGCATCATCTTTCCACACCTGCTATTCCACCTAGAAACATTACGTCTGAAATACATAAGCCAACGATATGAAAACAATCATCTAATACTTCACGATATTATTCAGAACACAAAACATATCCAACGCGCACTATATACATTCAACCCCTTCTCTCACTACTATTCACGTTATATCACTATACATTGACACCAAATTATCCAGATTACGCATACATTTTAGCCTATCACTTTCCAGACACCCCTCACCACGTAGCACCATCATTTATTGCACAGTAATCATCAATGTACTAACAGGGCTTCACCTGTATTCATCAACGTTTAGAGCTGCCCCTGAACAAGAAGATTCACCCGCATTCGTCTTTATTGTTTTAATGTGTTGTGATGTATAATTACACCTCACCTTCATTTCTCTTTATTGTGATCTATATACCAACTACAATATGATTATGAGAAAAGCTCATAACGTCCTATATGGATAATGGATGAATAAATAAAGCAGTAAAATTAAAGTAATAACCCATAGCCCATCTTCCCTATGCAAACTCCCAAAATTCTTTACTTCTCTTTCCAAATAGAAGGTGTAGCCTTCTGACGGTGCTAGTCGAGGCTAGCAAAAAATAAAATAAGATAAAAATAGAAAAAAATATTTATGTAGTGTAACATATATATTGATCCAATTGGTGCTGGTATCTTAAGCAGTTCTGGAGTTAGTTTAAAAATCCATGACCTAATAAACCATCTTTTCCTCCAAGTTTTCGTGTTTTTATTTATTATTGCGTTTACCCTTCCCCTGCTGGATAATCCCTCTATTCTCCAAGTAAGCGCGCCCGACACCTTCGAGTGGTATAACAGGGGGACGGAGATATAGATCTCCAAGTTCGGCTGTAGACTTCTTCATTCTTATGTTGATGAGTTAAGGACCAAGCATTGTATTGAAGACTTGAAACCGCGAAAACCGGAACATGGGGAGAAAATCATATAAAGAGTATTACTATCTTCCACACGTGAGGGTAGCGACGTTGCGAAGTCTGCTTTAACTGTAGAGTTTAATGTTGATAGAATTAATCAATGCAAAACTTGATTGGTTATCCACAAGTGCGCTTTCCTCGATGTGCTTTCATTTGCTGAAAAACTTAAGCAAACTGCAACGAACTTTGCGGTAATGTTTACATGTGCAGTTATGATAGGTACTTGAATTTCGTTTACTTTTGTACACGTTACAACTTCCCTACAAAGCATCCACATTACGTATAACGAAACATGTGGTACATATGGCTGTTCAAGAAAGTGTTTTATTTTACCAATATGCGTTCAATCATGTTTACATTATCTTGAGCAGGGCCGCAGCTTGGATTTTTACACGAGAGGGCAAACTTTGATTTTGGCGGCCCCTTCAAAGAAGTCAAAAGCGTACGAGGACTGAAGTAAGTGTTGATTAAATATAACAAAAGTGATCCTGTGTAAACGTTAATTAATCCTAAGATATTACATTTTCCTGCAGCAGAATTTCCTTTAATTTAATAAAAAGAATATTTTGTCATATCCTAAGACCCAAAATAATTGAAGGACATAAAAAAAATAACTTTCTTATATGCATAATCGTGGACATTGTATAACAGTTGTACCCATACTTCAGGGTAAGGTATTTTGGTGTATTTCATTCTACATAAAAAAGTTACAAATATTTGTCAAATATTCCCATTTATTGAATTATAAAAAGTAATATTTAATATAGAAATAAAGAACTAATTTCAAAGACGTGAACTAAAAAATTAAAAATAATATTTTCAAGTTTCAAATGTTTGAAATCGATACCAAACTATTAGCAAAAACGTACAACGGACTATCCACTAAGAAATTATGATTGAACATCATTAATAAATAATAGCTTGAATTTTGAATATTTGAAAGTCAGTTAAAATTTTGGTAAGCAAAAAATACAAAGCAAGGAAAGTAATTTTTGGGGGGACGATTCGGAAACATATTACGTTTTATTCCTCATCCATTGTTTATTTTAAGTAACTACTTGGAATTTAATCAATTATAAACAGCAAATCATCTTTATTTGATCCATTATGAGAGTTTTATTTGTCCTGTGACGGCAACCATAATGACATCAACGTTGAGGACCGTACTGTCTCTTTGGTTGTTTTTCTCTCCTTCCTGTTCTTATGTCTTTTTCTTTCAGATGAATTCATCTGAGTAACCACTTAATTTATGAATAATAGCAGTAAGTTCACTATATAAGATACTGGGTATAGTGTAATTCTTCCCTCACAATATACAATATTATAATGTTCGAAATGGGGTTGAAAAAACTGAACCCTTATTTGCGGAGAGAAGTAAATTGTATCTCACAAAACTTTAGTGTTCGTTATCTGATAAAAGTAGATATCCCCAGAGAGCCTATTCCCCTACACGTTGTACTGTCAGATATTACCCAGGGACCTGTAAGAAATAAAACTTTGAATATTACTTATAGTATCAAAGAGAACTCGTACTGCCATATCACGCATTCTTGAGATTAGCTGTTATATCAGGGGGACACCTTTGTGTGACATTTAATAAAATAATTAACAAATTTGTTGCAACCAAGAACATTTTGTTTTGTTTTGCCAAATAACATAACATCAAACTAGCATCTACAGTTGTATGCTATTTATGGTCAATATGAATCCTTTGCAGTGAGATACTTCAATATACTGTCTATAAAAATTCCAGAAGTATGAATATTCAGTACAAGGGGCCTCTGTAGATGGGTTTATTAAAAAATAATAAAACGATGTAGCAGCAAATATAGGTCACGAAACCGTATTTCATCTCTAAACACCATCTGTCTAAGTTTCATGGTTCCATCAATTACAATAGGGATTCCCGCTATGTATTTTTATTATTTTAATGTAAACTGAGTACCCTCAGATCTGAAGTTCCATATTTTCCTCGCAATTTCTTTAAGCCCTACCCACTTTAAAACGACCCGGCATCAATTTGAGTTGACTGATGTAAGTTGTGCCTTTTGTTATTGTTTACATAAGTAACAAGGCGGGGAGTGTGGGTATATTTCAAACAGTTGTCCATTTAACAACTTAAGTTTTCTCAATACTAGCACTTAACAAATCTTGGCTTTAATTGTAATGCTTGTCAGCTTTATTTCTCTAACTCAGTTGCCAATATGATTAAATATAATTTCAATATTTTAGCATCTGTTTTATTTTACTGTTAAAGAGAGAGAGAGAACAGAAAAATAGTTCCATCAGTTTCTCATGTTGGTTTTACTTAAGAGGAAAATACAAAATGATATACTATGTTATTTTTAATCTTTTATTTCGCTTCCTACTACTTCTAAATGTGAATACACAATTCTTCTTGCAACTATGACTTGTTAGTGTTTTAAGTGTAAGGCTTTTCAATTATGTAGCTATCAGTGATTAAACCTCCTTTCCTTTTCACTTTTATGAATTAATACACTATTATGTTTGAGGGTCGTTAACTGAGCAACCATAGCTCGGTTGATAAAGCGTATTGTAATATGTCATTTACAGGCAGTCATTTACAGGCATTGAAATGAAAATGGGGAACCAGTTTGGTGTGTTCCCAATAGCATTCTTTCTCCAGTTTTAACAGTTGGAATGAAAAGTTTTCATTGTGGAAGAAGGTGATGAAACAGATGAAAAATCCCAATGTGCTTTTTGCTGATACTGGAAGTTCTCAGTGATGAAAGTGACAGTGATGATAGTTTGACGAATGACTTTGCAAAGTGCCCACAATTTGATTTGTGTCCATTTCTTGCATATCAGAGAAAATTTGGGTTTATAATTTTGACACTGTATATATTTTAATCTATAAAAATCGTAAGACTTCTTCAATGCATGAAAATGAAACCATGGGATAATTGAGTTAAGTATTAAAAGGTTTGTTGTTACTTCAATGTCAACTACATATTACAAAACTTTTGACGGAAGATTTACTACAACAAATGATTGGTCCATTGCTAACCATATTTTTTGCACTTGGAAAACTTTTCAGTTTTGAAAGTGATAGTGACTGTGAAAGTGATTTGCGTTTGGTGAATCACTTTGCAGAAGTGCCCTTAATTTGATTTGTCTATTTGTACAGTGAAGATTTGGATTTATCTACTTCGACAACATATATAGGTACGTTGCATCTTACTCCTATAAAAATAATAAAACTAATATGAACTGTAAGGGTTGGTAACGCCCAAGAATTGTAAAAAAAATGTTTTTCTCTTCGATGCTAATTGCGAACCCCATGGGGGAATCGGTCCAAAGGCCATATTCCCCCCACTAATTGCACGAAGTGGCCAATGTTTTGTCAGAATTGTTGCTGGAGGATATCAAACGTGATAACGAAGATTCATGTGCGTAGTGGTAATAGAAGGGGAAGGATATTGAGGGGTAATGCTAGTGGCTTTGTAAGTCTAATAAAATAGGGTCGAAAGAAATTTGGGACTCCGATTTTTTCTCACGTTGTATTTCGCCGATCTTTATGATTGTTGTATATGTTTGACAGCTATCTAGGGCATACGTAGGAATTCTTTTGTTGACGTGCAGCGAGTGGAAGGGTTGCCAGCTGCCCACAAATTATCGAATTTTCAGATTTTTTCAAACTTTTCAGGTTTCTTCTTTTTCTTCTAGGAATGAAGCACGAGAGGTGGAAACATTACCGCGTTGGAATCTGTGTTTCATAGCATTTTCAACGATGTATTTTTATGACGATGGGATAATTAGAGGGGGAATAAGTCCGTCAAAGTGAAGGTCAACGATTTTCTTGATTTTGCTGGCTGGCGTACATGGACTCTACTAAATAACGTCTATTCTTTAAGTGTAGAGCCAGTTTGTCTTCATGGGAACATAGGTATAAATTTTCTTTAGACTATTAAAATTAAAAAATATATTTTCTCGTAGGATCAGGGGGTACACATGGAGGAACCCCTGCCCCCGACTATACATTATGTATATGACTGCTTCTCACATATAAAGAACTTATTTCGAAAGCGTATTACCTCTATTGAAATAACAAGCGTCAGAAACAATGCATATATTAGTTTCATTATAAATTGTTGTAATATATCTGAGTAACTTAGCTGATAATTTAAAATAATTTAATTTCGAGGGCTTATTTTCATGGAAATAAGATGTTTTAGCATCTTGAGTTTCATTACCACACATACATAGTTTGAGAAAATATTACAATAAATATAATTTTGTTTTCAGTTTTGTTCCGTCTCCATTCACAGGTTTATAAGTAGAGATTGCTTTGCTTACTATTAATTTCATTTTTCTTGTAAAATTTTTTTGTTTCTCACTTTTTTTATAATAATTTCCTCCTCTAATAAATGTCGATAAAACATTGATTCTGTGATTCTCCATCGCGATAAAGTCACTCGCCTATAATCCCGACCATTTCTTCTGATACTGTTACAGGGTGACCAACTACTTTTTGACAGATAGTATATACATGTGTTTGAAAAATAATAAACCAAAGACTTATAATTTGTTGCTTACCAAAACATCCTGTATATATTCCAAATGGATTCAGTGTGATATTTACAATAGAAGTCTCCACATTCCATCGTTTTGCACGAAGTGCGGTTCGATTCATTCGTTAGTAAGGTGTGTTACTATTTACCTCAGCAATGTGATTTCATTTAGCAGTAAGAGATGGCAGCACGTTCTGTTCGTTCTTAGTTCCTTGGTACTTTCCTTCTCAAGCTGGTAGATGCACTTAATGCAGTTTTCCGTCAATAATTACTTCGATTTGCTGTGCAGTAGAGGAACAAATGTGCTTCCGCCTCACCACTGCACTGAAGTAACAAAAAGGGCAAATTGTGTCAACAATATAAATTATAAGACTAGTGTTAAATATGCCAGATTGTAACATTTCCTAATTGAGGCACGTTCTTTCAATACAATCTAGCCAAGGTAATATTTGAAACGAGGATCTGTTTATTTAGTAGTTTGTTATTATTGTTGTTCTGGATGCTAAAAGACTCTTAGGGGAAGAAGGCACTCTAATTTGAAGAAATGTACACATGTATATGCACTATAGCTAATAATATCAGTAAGCATACAGAAATAATAACTAATGTTGATTTCTGATCAAAACATGTATTCAGAAAATAATAAAAAAATAATATTTGGGGTTAAATACACCTCACCTCACCAAATACGTCACTTTCTCCAAGCTCACCAATGGAGGGTTAACCATCCTCATTCCAAATTGCCATCTGAGAAGTGCCTTTCCCACTTTTTTAAATAAAAGATACCTTCGATTTAATTTCTTTTCGTTTTTAAATTAACCAAAATAGTTTATTACCTTAAAAATTTACTTTTTCTGCTTTGGAATTTGCATTCACTATTGTTATTCATAGTAGTGTATTTTTTTCTGTGAAGTTATTTTCAATGAAAAACATCGTTGTTTTTCATGTTTGTGGTTTTTTTTTTCAAAATGCAGTTTTTCTAGCATCAAGTATTTTTTGCTTTGCCCTGCAGATAATAAATGTAATCAGCAGGATTGGAGTTAAAACCCTTAGACGTTTATCCCAATTTACTATTGCCTTTTTCCGTGGAACCTTTCGAGGCAAAGGATGGGATTAATTATGCATTGACTGCCACATTGCTATACTTGTTATAATTATCTTCACCCTAACAAAAATAAGAATTTAACTAAGGACATATAGACTGAAGTTAGAAATAAAATACTAATAAACCTCCATAGATGTGCAGAAATATTTTCAATTATAGGAAGAACTTAAGTTCCTAGAGATAATACAACTTCGAATAGATATTTACTGTAAACTGATACAAATTCTTACCGAAATATGCCCCCATCCCATATACAATATGTTAATTTCTAATTACGGTATTATTCAAGGAAAATACCTATTTTTGTTCATAATTTCTGTCCGCAAAATTCCGGGGAACAGTTTGCTTCTATTGAAGGGCAAAGATATATGTTTGCTTTTACTAGTTCATTGTGTTTCACTATACAAACTCGAGGGCATTGCTTCCTCATGCACTGGACTCCAAAAACCTCGCCCCATATTGTAACAATATACACATACAGACAGTACAACAAAAATATTTTTTGTTAAATGCATATTTGAAACGAGTTGTAAAATCCATAATGAAATAAACAAGCACACTAAGAGGCCCAAAACTTTACAGGCCCCTTTCTTACGATTTGTGAGGATCGTAGAGTAGGCCTCCTGAGATTATAACTTCAACACTGCCTTTATGCCAGTCGTAATAACGCTGATAACTGGTTGTAATTGCTAACTTTGGTGGGACAGTAAGACCTTAAGATTCAAAGACCAAAGGACTGGCGAGGGGTCCACCCGCGTTGCCAGCGGGACCAGACCCCCATTGTGCAGATGTATGTCTAATTTAGTGTAAATGAATGCGGATGTGTCCAACAGTAGCAAATAAGAAAAACAGAACTTTAAGATTTGGTTGGCTGCATTGACAACTCCGGTGCCAGAACTGCCCATATGAACTGTCCCAGTACCTAATGCACATGCACATGTAAGTCAAAGTTGGTGTAAATCAATGCGGATACCTCCAACGGTAACAAATATAAAATATACTATATTAAAAATTAGCGTAAATCAATTAACGCGTGTAGTTTTCTATTAATAAAGACATTTCCAAAAGTTTAATTTTGAAAAAGGGTGGTAACGCTGAAACTGGGTTTCTTGAGGACGGGGACACCCACAACTTTCTCCTGAATGGAGTCTTAGCTAAGTTTCGGGCAGATACAGTATGGGAGAAATGAAAAAAAAAAGCTAGCAACACTGAGAACTGGGAAAGCCGGAATCTTTGACATATACCAAAAGATATTTGTAATCTTACAGTATGTATCTAGGGCTTAAATTATGTTGTATTTCTTCTTAATTACCTAAATAAAAGTAATTCTTAGCTAAATAGACGTTAGTAATACTACAAATTGCTGCCCTGAAAAGAAAAGGAAATTAAAAAAAAACGAAGGCTTATGTATAAACGAAACTTTTAGAAAAAGACGAACGATTTTTTTACCTACAAACCTCGTTATTCAAGCGCCCATTTTCTTCTTTCTATCACTGCTTTATGTTTAACAAAAGGGCAATTCGTTTCCTTTTTCACACTGCCCCAAATTTGCCGCACCAGCATTTCGGTTTCCCCCTATAAAATCTCAATATATCCAAGTAATACACTAACCCCAAATCGAAAAAGTTCTGTGTCCAAGTCCAGCCAATCAATTTTAATATCGGAAGAATCAAATTAGCAAGAAAACACGAGACATATTCCTAATTTCTTATGGAAAGGCTTTCCAACAACCAACATAACTGCGTTGATATTAGATCTTAGGAGAAGTAAAAAAGTTCTTTCTATTTAAAAGAAACAGTTCCTTTTTTTTTACTATTTATGAAAATTGCCGCCACTGTAAACTTACCACCGTTGTACATGTAAATTCTCCCCTGCACTCAAACACACTTTCATACGAATTAATGTCTTCTACTAGATTTACTGCAATTTGAGATTAAAATATGCACTAGTTAACAGATGGCGGGTGGAGCGTATATTGTTGATGTAATGCTACAAAAACTTAAACTCGATGAAATAAGGAAACAATAAAGAGAAGTATATAGAGAATGTTTCTTTAAAAGAACGTTTGCAGATATGTTCAAAAATAAGTACATGCCTTCAGTTTTAAACACTATTATAGCAGCTCTATATTTGATTCGTGGGAAGCGTCTGTTAAAGGAAATAATAATTTTCTATACTTATGTGTTGTAAGTGCACTATTCCTGATATAAACTATTTTTTGCAGGACTACTAATATTTATAAGGCTATTATAATAGTCACCAAGCGGTCTTATAATCTATATTATAGTGTTTCACACGTTTTAAAAACTCCATTGAAACATTCTTTCTGATCAAAGATGGTAATTCCCAATTCATCTGACGCTTATTCTTTTTCTTATTGTTACCTTCCAATAAATATTTTTGTCTGATACGAAAGATAAATGTTCTTTTAAAGTAGTGGTTTTCAAACGGTGGTCCGCAGACAGAAACAAATTAATATGTTTAGTTATATTATATGTTCAATATGTTCAAAATTCAGATTAAAGTTTAAATTTCTTTTGAAAAACCACTAGAACCTGAATATGTCCCTGCATATCTTAAACATCTAACAAACCTCTAACTTATTGGCATATTTCCGGTCCTTGAAAATATTTCCCTATATTTTGTCGGTCCGTGTGTATTAGAAGGTTACAAACACTGTTTCAAAGGACTAGAACATTACAAGATCTGTTCACAAGAGGTCAAATATCTTGCTATCTTGAAATCAAAGCAGGTGAACTGATTTAGGGTTAGGAAGGAATAGAGAATGCCCCTGTTCCAAAAGAAACCACTTTTAAATTTGTTTTACTGGAATTAACACCTTAGCAGCTTTTTAGGTGTCTTATGGAATATTATATAATTTCAATTTGAATCACGAAGAAAAGATTAATTTCCTCCATTTCAAATTGCATTTGTTTCTCTTTTCATAATTAACCATATATCTTGACCGCAAAGACGGCAAAATATTCGGAAGTTCAGATGTACAATAAAATCCTATTCTCTTTCTTTGAGGCCAACTTTGTACGTTGCTTCAACTACACATGAAAACGAAATAAAAGAAATTTACAAAGTCTCAGCTATTTTTCTGATTAGTTACTTTTCAATGTTGAAATGCGTATTCATTCTTTGATTTACTGTTGTTCGTTTCAACCCTCCTTGCATAAGTGATCCGCTAAATTAGTATTATTAAGAAATGAACAGACAGAAACATTATAATACATTTTCAATAAATACAAAACAACTTATGTTTTTCTACACACTAGCAGCTTACATAAAAGAATTTGCTGTCATTTCCTTTTCCCACGTGCGGTGGCATCACTCTTGGAGGGTGTCCTACGTTCCTTAGTTCAGGCTGCTACAAGGTACATCTGAAAGTCCTGTAATCAAATTGAAAGACTATTACTTGCAAATAATAGTTAACACTGAAAACAAAATTAACAAAAAATGTATATTTCGAGCTTTCAGTTCGCTGTTAAAAGTAACTTGCTTTTGAAACTGACCTTTCTTCAGCCAAGGATGAATAAAGGCTAAAATACAACATAATTGAATTCAGCTCTGAACCTTCTTCTCTGCCAGTTTTATATCAAACACCAACAAGAAAAATTGGCTATTTTAAGTGTAGTGAGAAAACGTAGAGAGAGGCGAAGATAATTTGAATTTAATTTTAAGGTCTTTAGGCAACTGTGGCTCAGGCCAGATGACTGATGATGGATGAATTGATGGAATGAAATAAGCCGGAAGACATGGGAGAGCCCCGAAAACCCCCACGCACACGAAAACCTTTTAGAGCTTTTGTCTTCGAAGAAAAAGAACAGTATTTTGTGAAAATACTCGTGTTTCTTCTGGAATTGGAATGGGCATAATAAAATCCAGACTTTCGTTTTCAGTTTTCGGAAGCCAGCAATGTTTTTCATGGGAAATCTCATTTTTAATAACAAACAGGTTTTTGTTGAAAACCGGGATTTCGCTTTTCTAAATAAATATGTTTTGTTTTAACTTTTTAAATGATATTTCCTCAAATTTTTATTCTAACAACCAATGTAAATATATGAAAACTGTATTCTGAAACAGAAATTAATGATTCGAATTTCTCTATTATATATAACACAGGCAGTACAACGTACCTGCTGCAGTTAATGGCAGTTTATGGCTTGTGCTCGTATAGGACAGTTCCTTTGTTCTTTTGTGAATTCCGAACTTTGGAAAGAACAAACTTTGTACTAAAGGCACAGACTATGAGTATAGTAAGGCACTGAGAAATTACAGTTTTCTTTTAGGTGGAAGTCAATCTATTTGCTTCGTCGCACGCATAGAGAAGCTGATCCTCTTCTTGCCTTAGAAAACATTACTACCACCCTGTCATATACTTCGGTCCTAAACTTAAAATAATCTAAGTTAAATCCAAAATAATAATAGATATGTTTCTATTAACGTTTAGACCTCGTACAATGAAAGCAAATACAAATAAATGTTACAAATATTTTCATAAACAGAGTTAAATACAAAATGGTAGAAAAAAAGGATCATAACTTACTTGAACAAAACAGGGATTATTAATAAATAAACTAAAGTGAAATGTTGCATGGCAACACCTATTTTTTTTTTGTTTTAGAAAGAAATAATACTAATTATTGTACTATTTAGTGAATATGCGTTTACTTCAACAATAAACCAGTAGATACAATCTACAAATCACGTACAGTCCATGTGTTTTTTATTTTCAGGTGTCTTTTTAGCAAGAAAACAGAGAAACAAACAAAGCGATCATTTAAAGTCAGTGTTTTCTAAACTTTAAAAACCATCGATCCACATTTACTCCAGAGAAGATCCTGGATCGTTTATTTGGGAATCCATTGCGCTCCCATTACACAGCTTTGAACATGCATTTTTGAACAGAGCAGTTTTAATGGCTTTGCGAGTACCATGACGTCTCAGTTCTTCTGTTAATTGTATTGAAGATATCAAGCTCTCAAGTTCATTATCCCACACATCTAGCCGCATATAGCGCAGAAACGAAGCATTTGTACAGCATCGGCTCCTCTGTACTGTTTTCTTATTTTCATATCAGGAATCTCAGGAGGCAAGTTTGTCGATGTTATTTTCAGACACCCTGTATAAGATAAACAATAAAACTCAATGCTATGTTCCCCCATATCTTTTTTCGTGACTGTTTGTTTGATAGCCGTAACTTTATTAGAAGCTGTATAGTACTTTCTACCTTCAATTGTTCAGCGTGTTCCAGTTAACTTACTTCCTCTTTGGCTTACGGAACTCGCAAGTTCATCACCGGAGTAACAAATGTTCGCCATCGGGTTCTGTCCTGGGCAAGATTAAGCCAGCTTTCATCAGAAGCACCTACTTCTCAAAGATCCCTTCTAATATTGTCCTCCTAAAGACGTCTCGGTCTTCCTAACGGTCTCTTTCCATCCGGCCTTCCACCTAGGAAAGAATATAATCTTCGTTTTTCTCCCATCCGAGCTACATGAGCTGTCCACCATAGTCGTCGTGATTTCGTTATTCTTACAACATCGGGTGAGTCGTACAGTCCGTGAAGTTCTTCATTATGCAGTCTCCTCCATTCTCCAGTTCTCGTCCCGTTTCAGTCCGTATATCTGTCTAAAGACTTTATTTTCAAATACTCGCAATTTATGTTCATCTGCTAGCATTGTACTCCAACTTTCGAAACCGTAAAGTATCTGGTGTAGTAAAAAGTAATCCATTATTTTTGCATGACATTGAAGGCTTGACTTACTATAGTTAGAATGATCCGATTTAGGTAACATATGCGCCGTTTTGTTTGATAACGTGTTGCCATTGGAATGTAATATCATGATGCCTCTCTCATAGAAGCCCTTGTCCCTATTGGCAAAAAAATGAGAAAGTCGATTTTTACAAGCCTCTCTTGAAGCGAATTTTTCACCAGCAAACGTGTTCACCATGGACAGGAACAGATGGTAATCACTCGGTGCCAAATCAGGACTATAAGGTGGATGCATAAGAACCTCCCAACCAAGCTCCCGGAGCTTCTGGCGAGTCACTATCGATGTGTGTGGCCTGGCGTTGTCCTGGTGGAACACAATGCCTCTCCTAT
>JAGDQP010006177.1:60847-73912 GCA_022664845.1 Lepisma saccharinum | reverse complement strand
AAAAAAAAAAAAAACTGTAATCGGGTTTCCTGAGTTGGCGTCCTTTCATGTTCACTGATAAGCAACGATCTTTCCATAGTTACAACGTACCATGCCCGTAGGCAGGCGGGGTCTAGGGGCGCTTAGGCCCCTACCAACACTTTACATACATACATAATAGTATGTGTGTGTGAATTTTGTCATAACCTTAGCCCCACCTACGATTTTCGGTTAGCTACGAGCCTGTTTCGTATGCTTGAGATTTTTGCTTATTGTCTGTGAAATAAGCTCTGTATTCTGTGTATAATTACTGTAGTGATATGTGTGCTCACACAGCAGGAGAGATACCATGTTTATGAATGATTTTCTTTAATTGTAGCGTATCACGAAGAATGTTAGGCATCCTAATATATTTGAAATCCTTTTGTTTTTTGATTTTGAGATTGTTTGAAAGTTGATAGAAAAATGGCGGAGTGTTGCACTAATTGATCGTTAGTATTTAATTGTCCAAATCAGAAGGGAGGAACAAAGTTCATAGTTGTTTGTGTAAGAAAATGCTATCCTTCGTTGCGTAGAAGAATCATTTTCGTAACCTCTACGTATCCTTTGCTGACCTTATTTCTGTACTTGAGAGCTAGAAGCGCGTAAGTTCAATTTTGGCCAATGCAGTTTTGTACAACATTCGGAAGCTCCATTTTTGTTGTAAACATATTAATTATGTAAATAAATAAGTCTATTATGTACTTCATGCATTTAGTTTCTATGCGAGAGGACGTAGGCTCTTCTTTTGCATTTTTTTTTCCTGGAAAACATGGATTTGTGACTTAGGAGCTTCTAGCTCTCAGGTACAGATTTGATAATGAAAGTATAAGATTCCGAAATGTAGTTTCGTTGTACGTTCAAGAGAATTAAAACAAGACGATACTGAATAGTTGGACAGTTTACCTGCGCTTCCACACAAGCGAACTCATTCTTTCCTTCAATATGCACTACTAAGGGTCATATTTATGAATCAGTCCCATTAGGTGGGTGGATAATAGGAGCATTGAAATGATATGCTCGTGGGAGCCACCCACCTCTTGAGAGTGATTCAAGTGTCTCGAAAGTTACACAAACCGTTGTTTCTAATTATTAAAATAAAACACAGGGACACATCATTCTCGTGTTGAAATATAGCTTCGTCTATTGAGACTTTATTTAAACCACCGAAACATAATCCATACGAATAGGGTACTGTACTCAGGAACAATTTGTATGCATTTAGGTTTAATTTCCGTCGTTATTTCAAGAAGCAATGGATGTTTCCAGGCTAATGTATCATTACCACATGCTAGCGTCACCTACCCTCATCTCTAACAATATTAGATTTACGGCAAAACTGACTTCAGAAACGTATTTCACGTACAATTCTAGCCCAGAATGACATATTACACGGCCCCCTTTCCATTTAAGAAAATCAATCGAGATTCAAAACGGCCGCCATGAAGAATATACCCTTCACGAGGTAGCGCCTTCCATCTAGTACCCATTACTATGTATTTGCTTGCCATTTCTTTCAGCAATTTAAAAGTATAATGGCATTTCAACACTTTTATATCACTCTCCACAGACAAGAATCTGACTATTGTATCATTAATATCTCCCAAACGAATTGCGCTCGGGTTGCCAAAATTTGCATGCGCACATATTTTGACATTCCAATCATGACGTTCTTTTTTCTGCGACACATCAGTTTGTTTGCTTGTAAGATGTATGATAATGATTAGTAATAAATGCATTAGAATTTTGATAATCAAGATAATATGCAATACGCCGTGGATAAGAATATGTGAATTAGTTTATCAACATGTGGAAGTAATTTGCATACGCTGTATACTATTGACGTGCTGCTGAATGATACGAGATGATTATTGCAAAAGACTGTTTTTGATGCCTTGTTGTTTGGTCACATATGAATAAATATAAGCAGAAACCAATACCGTTTAATGCATTCAGTAGATAGTGTTAGTATCTTAAGACTTTGTTTCTTAGTTACGTTGATTTTCGGTATATAGCGTTTTCTATTTGAATCCACACGTTATTGTGAACATCTCGACTCACCGGTAGAATCCTCCCACGCACTATATAGAATCCACACCTCACAGAGACATAAATAGATAAAGATAGCAGAAGTATCTAACAAGTTCCAGCAAACACACTCATACATCACAACAATGTAACATCAGGCTATTCCACAAACGACTCAAATACAGGAATAACCATCATCCAATAATTGTGCACCAAATATCCAGCATATTACTATAAAGAGTTGCAATCCTTCTTTACAATGCACTGTTTTCTAATCCATTGATAACAGAAAAACTATTTAAGTTGCAGACCGTTAAAAATAATCACTTTAGCATTTGTAAATTATTTGTCATTCGTAATTAATTACGTACGATAGATGTGTTGGAATTAATTTTAAGGTTTTAAATTAAGATTGCACGTTCTATGCATTTTGTAATCTATGCCCAATGGCTTGATCAGACCTTACGTTCTGAATATTTCTTTATCTATGGAATGACGTCACGACCGATAATCTTATAGTATTTTTATGGGACTACTTGTGTATTCGAAGGCTAGATGTATTATAACTGATGTGTCTCAACCGTAAGTGCCTATGAAGTATGGGGAAAGAGATGGAAATGAAACATTCAAACTATAAACCACAGAATGTAACACAATATACAAAGATGTTTCTACCCCTTCCTATGATGTAACGAGCACAGTTTCTCATCGTACAAAACACAACTCTGATTGATGAGTTGCAGTTTCGTCAGAAAATATAGAAAAACTAGCACCAATTTATGCCCAAAAAAATAAGGATATTTTGTGTAAAGTTCCATGCTGTGTAATTGAAGAAGTTTTTTTTATATACCTATTTCATGTACCGAAATATTTTGAATAAAATTATGTTTGAATTAAATATGAATATTATCTTAGTTTTGATATTATAGTTTTCTAAACCTTTCTTCATATAAATCCTAACTACTTTGTAATGAAATGCCGCAAAGGTTGAACTGTGTAACTCACATTAATTGTTTTCCATACATTACTTAAAAATGGCGGTCCTCAGTCATCATCAAGAACGACGTGATCATCAGATTTATGTACCTGAAACGGAAAACAGTCATTGAAATTACTAACGATTTCCCATAATCCCTTTAGCAGACCTTGAAACTTTATTTTTAGATTATTTTTTTTGTAAGATTTGGAGACTACAGTTCATAGGTGCTCTTTTGCATCAAACCTTCCTTAGTCCAACCCTCATGTCTTTGCTTCACCCTCATTCATCTAGCAGTTTCAATTTTTTCACCCTCACGTTGCTGCCTGGACCTCACGCGGTGAGGACGAGGGTATACAAGCGTGAGGTTAAGTTCTTATAATAAGGTTGAACACCTATGTTAGAGACCGCCGTCTGATTCTGTCCGGCATTTCCTTGATGAGACTGGGGAGGAACAAATAGGATGATTGGTTTACCGGATTCGATTCCAGGATCTCGCGATTACGTTGCCGCTCAAATATTATGTTCTGTTCTTCTACTGTAGGAAAATAATTTAACTGCTTCATCGCTGCATAACTACCCTCAACTTGAGCCGAGCATAAAGTATTCGAAATTCTTCCGTATAATATTTACTGAAATTAAAATGGATACATTTACGTTGTTCTTTACAACATCTGCTGCTCTTTCTGTAACCTTTTCTCTTCTCCTTAGAATAAAGGGGAAATGTAACATTCCTGGCCTTATTTCAAGGTACCAGCCTAGTACTTGCCTGATATGGCTAAACGAAACAGGAAAAAAGGCTGACCCTACGTCCTCCTTGCAAAAGAGACTAGCATATATCCGCCTCCATGATAATCTTTGTTCATCTGCATACAAATTGTGCTCCTCGTGTCAAAGCAACATTCAGTGGTACCTCTCGAACTTCTAACTATATCATCTAACTCTTAGTGATAACCGTGGAAAGACCTGCCGCGCTGATCATGGGGTCCAAGGTTTTAGGTTGCGATCCACCCAGTTCTTTGTCTGAACTATCCAATCTGGAATATGGATGTTCGTGTATTTTTAAAAGAAATTTAAGTTGCAAGGTCGACATGCGCCGAAGTCATCAGTTACTCAAATGGACTAACAATACGACTTATATCTAAGATAACTCCGTGGCATACTTCCTGGTTCACATAATGTTTTAAACAAGTAGATCCATAGACATTTCGAACAAGAGAGTGTATTCTTCTTCCAGGCTGAATTTTCATGTTGTTTCAAATCTGATTTCTCGTGATAGAAAGTTACTATATTGGAATCAACTTACTTGAAATACCAGTTAAGCAAGAAAATGAAACAGATCAATGAATAAACTAAATTAAGAACAAAACTAAAAAAAATACTAGTGAACTGGGTTTCTATATGATCAGTTTTACGACAAAGCACAACAAAAAGTTGCTCTTGATTCGAGAAAAATGAAACAGTTCGAGTTTTTGAAATAGCAAATGTCTGACATAAGACAAACACAAATGGGAAGTAATAGCGTCAGTAAAGGCCAAAAGGGGGCGAAAACACTACCCTTCTTTTAGAGGTCGACTCCAAGTAAGCAGAAGATTCAATGTTTAATAAAGCTAAGGGAACTTCATCACGATGCTCAACAATCGGACTTTGATTCTTTTTTCAACCCACACGAAAGAAACAAAATGTAGAAAACACACTTCAGTTTATTAAGCAGAAATAACTACCTCCTGAAACATAAGCACGTCTCTGTAAACCCCCAACTAAATCTGTCTCATCTCTTTCCATAGTATATTTTAAATTCTTTCATTTCATCGATTAAACTCATTATTAATTATATCGAAGCAATTTCTTTTCATTAGATAAAATTAAAATAAATCGATTAGTCATTATGCACTAAATTCATATTCACATATTATCGAAGTTCATAAAATATTAGATTAGTTCTCTTGACTTCAAATACTAACTCATTTGTATAAAATTCAACCTATCAGAAGACAACTCATTTTATCATGAACTGCTTAAGAAATACTTGGAACTTCAAATCTTCATATTGAATCAAATAAATTATTTATTAAGAATCGTATCTAATCTTTAAAACTAACAAACAATTAATCATTCTTTCAATGAGCTAGAAAATCATTTACTCAATCAATTCCTTGTAAATTGTATGATCCCAAATAAAGAAACCCCAAGATTGTATTTAACATTATTAAAATCGGTTTTCATACAAATTCAATAGTTAAGTAAATAGATCCATATTTAGACATAGCTAGGATCTTTCATCATGGAAATTACATTATTCGTATTTAATCTTTCATTAACACCTATCTAATAGGTTGAATCGAAACGTACGTCGAGCAATTCAAATATTATTTTCTCTTTGTTAAAAGGTTCGTTAATTTTGTCAAAATTCTAATAACAAATTCCAGTTTTATCAGGAGAAAATTATTTTTAACTTTAAGTTAAAATTTTCAAATTTATTTTCTTCAATAACAAATTTAAAATATATTTTTATAATTCTAATTTTTATCGTGATATTTAAACTTGAATTACATTCCAATCGCATTGAATCCTTCAAGATTAAGATTTGGTTGGGCTTATATTTAATTTGACGCAGCCAAAATTCAAAAAGATATTTTTAATTATTGTATTAATCAAAGCATAAACTATCCGATACCTGAATATCAAAAAATTACTGGAACTTTCATAATGAATTATTTCTTTCTCATTTTGTCAATTAAAATTTTAGGAAAATAAAGAAAAACACAAAAACTTATAATCAAAATCTAAAAGAAAATAACCTATCCTATTAAGTATTCAATCTAACATGATCAAATACGTAGCAGTGGGAAGGAAAATAAGACGCCCTACCAAAACAGCTTAAGTACTCATGTCCAGACTTTTCGAAATTATAACAAGAATAAACATACTTCATCATTTATAGGAAATCGTAGGCATACTTCACCACAAATTCACTGGATGCATAGTTTCCTCAGATTACAATTTTCCATCACGCGACGGTCCTACAATTTAAACTCCTTCCCATTTAGGAAATGTTTTCACCCATAATGACTACGATATTTGATTATAAACCACTTAAATCACTCAAGATAAAACAAACCGACGCGCACACGACTATTTTATTACCATCTATAAAATAACTATTTCTATACAGATAAATAAATTAAAATGAAAGGACGAAAAACTTCAAAGGACTATTTCGTTTTAGAAATTTACTTAAAACAACTCGAAACAAAAATCTTGAAACTCTTTAACGATATTAATCTATCAATTAGAAACTCATTCTTTTGCTAAACTTCATAACTAAGAAAACAGAAAAAAAAAACACCCAAGTGGAAAAAATAAAATAACCTAGGCTGAAGCGTCATAAGGGAAATCACCGTAACTAATGTACACTTCAGCTGGATGTAGAAAGAGGGTTAACTTAATTATGTACAAGTCATGTTATACGGGTCTGCTACAAATGATTCTTATACAAAAAATGTCTTTATTTGGACTAAGGTCATTAAGAACAACAGGAGGAGGATGTATTAAAAAATACAAAAGAAAAGGTTTCCCTAAACTTATCTGCCATGGGTTCAAAACTGGGTTTTTTATATACGAAGATCAAGTCAGAGCTAGTGGATCATCCAGCCAGCGCCCCTGGCGCTCCTCCACACACCAGAAAATAATTCTCAAATAGGATACGTTATATAGGCATTTCTTAAAGACTAGACACTGTGTTAGCTGGTTCGGTTTGCTAGGTGGTCAAAAAAAAACCCTAATTTTCTAACACATTCATGACTATCTTTTAAGCTATATACAATTTTTTTAAGTCTGAATATTGCGTCTCGACAGCTGCTTGAATAAGGAGGGGTTCCTAAATGGAGAGCGTGAAGGAAAAGCGGTAATTTGTAGGTACGCAGCTTTTGGTTCAATGTTCTTCTGTTATTACAATGTTGCCATATCTAAAAATAATGTCTTATTACTTTCAAGACATATCTCGTATAAATTATAGAACTGACTCTGAGCTGCATTTATGTTTTGTGTACCCAATGGGCGCAGTGGTTTGGAGTCATATTTTAACGAAAACTAAGTCCATAGCCAATAAGCTCGTTGTGGATATTAATAATTCCAAACAACTTTTTGGTGTCTACAAGATTACATCTGGTTATATAAAAAGCTACTTTGGGCAAACGAAACAGCAAATAAAGAAGATCTTTAACGAACAAATGACAATATTCGTAGAGGGGAAATAAATTGGGTCTTGTCCTTGAGGAAAAAAAAAAAACAATAGGACCAACTCGGACATCATCAAATGGTTACTAGAGAGGGATACATTTGTTGGCATACGACGGTGGATCGTAAAGTTTTAATCATCACCCAGAAGTTATTAAGCTAGGTGTACGAAATTTTGCCAGTGTATTTAGTGGTCCTTATGTACATGACGGAGACAAAGTTAACTCCTTGTGTCCTTTCGTTTCTATACATAATCCGTTAGATGTCAGTAATCTGCAAGATGGAGAAGACTGAGGTTCCTAGCGAGATAAGAGTTCCTGCATTTGGAGGTGAACAGTGCCCGCCAAATCCGTGATGAAATGATGGCTGTTTATGGTAATGATTGTCCATCATATGACACTGTTTTGAGGTGAAGAAGGAATTTCCAAACTAGCCACATGTCGCTCACAGACGATTCAAGGACTGGAAGACCGACGAGCAACTACACATGTCTATAATGTGACTGCACGATGGGTTCACCAAAGGTGTTCCTTTCCTTACGGACAATGCATCAGCTCAGCCAAGTTTCGGTTGAGAAAGCAAGGTACTGTGGCTTTGAAATCTTGAAGTATTTTCTCTATTCTTCGGATCTCGCCATAAGCAGCTTTTTGTTGTTCCCAGAGATGAAACACGCATTGCGGGTTCGGCGATTTAACGACAAAAATGACGTCATTCAATAGTGGAACAGTGATTTTCAAGGCTACATCCAAGCGGGGTTTCCCGCCTTTTTAGTTTTGCCTCAATTATTCAGAATTCCGTGCAGGTAAACAAAATGTAACATTCACAGACCAAAGTTCGTGTCATGCTTCAATCATGAGTTCAATTAGCCTTATGGAAAGGTGAGTAATACCTTCATTATTCTGTCCCAAAAGTGTCTGCACACAATCCTGAGGTTACTAGCAGCATTTCTTTAAAACTAATTTTACCCATTATTGAAGTACGAAACGAACTTTGGTCCATGGAAGTAAAATTTTGTTTACCTGCACTGAATTTTGAATAACTGACGTAAAACGAAAAAGGCGGGAAACCCCACTTGGATTCAGTCTTCAACGCAATCTACAGACTTCTACAATGACGGCCTGCGGAAGGTCAAGAAAGGACACAAGGAGTTCATTTTTCTCCGTCATGCACAATAAGGATCACTAAATACACTTGCCAAATTTCATACAGTGTATTTGGATTTTAGCTTAGATTTAGATGTAATAAATTTACAGATAGCTTAATTACTTCCGGGTGATATTTAAAACTTTACGACCCTCGTACAAACGAAGTAAACGGTAATGACTTGAAATTTGCATAGTTTATGCAGAAACATTATAGCAAATTGTTACGACCAAACCTAACAATGTGTATAACTTTATACAGGGTGGGTCTGAAAGACAGTATCAGAGCTATGACTCAGCTCCTACTGCACATAGATCTGTGGGGAAAAAAGGTGGAATTCCCTGGTGATGTTGCTGAAAGCAATGGCGTCCTGGAAATACCTCTTTGGGGGGGGGGGGGGAAATACTTCAAAATTTTAATTGACAACAGGAGGTTGAGTTTATTCATTTTGAAACGAGCGCTAAGTTTTGAACAACTGTAACAGAAACACTTTTCAATAGCTCATGCTGTTTGGCAGTTACAACATCTAATTGGTAAAAAAAAAAAAAAGCAACTTATTTTTGTATGAGCTATTCTTGTAACTTTCACTTCGGCCCGTGACGATTATCCGTCACTTTCTAGTTACAATCCATAATCATTACCATCCATGCACCAGCTGGGATTCGAACCTGGAATCTTCAAGTCGCTGGCTTAGCGCCCTAACTCACACGGCTACCAGGTCGGCAAGGGCTAATTGAAGCTCTTGTAATTACCGAAAGAAACGAGATATCAGAAAGTGTTGTTTCCTCTAAAGATTGTTCAAAATTTCGTATTTGTTTCAAAGAAAGCAAAATCAAAGCGTGATTTTATTTAAGTGCTGAAATCGTCCTACCATTATAAGTATTCCTAGGACGCCAAGGGTTTCGAAAATTTGTGCATTTGATTCCGTATCTTCAATTTTATAATTCAGTTTACTTTCGAACTTTTTGTGTACTGTTTTCTTTGAGTCACAGCATCCGAAAAGCAGTGTTCGATCTGTACTGGGGGATGGCTGGAATTTCCCCCTCTCTGGAAATATCAATCCCAGGTTTTGTTTTCCGAAATGTCCCTCGAACCTGGCATATGAACAGGCGTAACATACGATATTGTACAAGTTAAGAAATTCTTACCTGCCTCTGGAAATTGCACAAATCGAACCCTGCCGAGAAGTCCCCAAAACCCTCTACACCATATTAACCTACCAATTCGGTCCTGTAGCTCCCGAACGATATGACCTATGGAAAAGTGTTTCCTCTAAAAAGTTGTTCAAAATTTAGCGCTCGTTTTTCTTTTTTTTAATAAAAAATGGAAAATCAAGTCCTGTTGCCACCTAAAAATACAAAGTATTCCCGGGACACCAACATCAAGTTATTCCGCATTTGGTATACACATTTTTTTGTTGCAAAGGTCTATGTGCAGTAGGAGCCGAGTTTGAGAACTAGTTTGAGTCCGAGTCCTGGTACGGACTTTGAGAACTACTTTTACGTTGGTCCATTACAGTAACAGCTCGTGGTTTAAACAGTAGATGAAGCGCTACCAAATCATCTATATCCACACACTTCCGTAATCTCTACATCTTAATAGTTATTCTGGATATCCAGACTAAACCGGTTTCCTCCTAATATGACAAAATGTTACTCATTGTCGACCATCCTCCTGGATTACCTCCTACCGAGTACAAATGATTCATGCGGTTCCCTTGATTCTGATTGCTGATATTTTACAATATTTATTTCATTGTTTCTCAAACACTCGTGCCTTTATGTAGCGAATACAGGAACAAAAACATATGTGAAGTGCAGCTTCACTAACTCCACCTGTTAAGCCGCCACTGGTCCATTACTCGTATTTTTCAATTTAAAATTCTTTTTCACTAAGAAGTGTTCCTATTAATTATTGGAATAAGTGAAAGTTAGATGTATATTAGATTTAAGCACAACATTGTGCAATAACATATGTAAATTGTATGATTCATTACAATGTCCATAATATGTGAACCAAATGGAATATTTTTGTTAACCAGCTACTAACTTGATTCCAGATTTTATCTTTGTAATCTATTTGAAAGTATGATTTTTCCTCTACAATTCACTGAAAATGAAAGTACATTGCAAAATAGCTTCATACCTTCAAAATACTCTGACTAATCGACCTTCCGAGACGTCTGGAGTTGGTGGTAGGTCCTAACATCCAAGGATGCCTCAAAGCCTCAGCAGCAGTCATTCGAACTTCAGGATCAACTACCAGAAGCTTCGCGATAAAGTCTTTTGCCAATGGAGACACATCTGCCCAATTCTGAAATAATAGAGTAAATGAAAGGTTATAAATGATGAACGATGTTCCTATGATCTACAATGCGAGAAATTTGTATTAAAAAAATCAGTAATTAGCGTATATCAGTTACCAAAAAGGAGTTCCAATTCATCCAGACGTATTTGATAATAATACTGAGCGGGGACTTCAATGTACAGTACGAACAATAAGCTGAGCAAAGTGACACGAAAGTGGAAAACCGGGGAGACAAAGTAGTAGAATTTTCAGATCAGTCTAGAATACATATTTTAAGAAGCTTAAGAGAAAATGGACATGGGAAAGACCCAAATTGAGTTAAACATATTATGTTCTGTTGAATAATGAGGACTTCTTTCAAGATATGTCTGTCCTGAACGGTTTCGAAAACTCTAATAATGATAGAATTGTGATATGTACGTTAAAATTAAACACAAGACTAGGAAGGAAGAAGTTTATCAGAGGGAAACGACAGTGTTTGGACTTAGAATATCAAGCGCAAAAAAAGAAAGAAAGAAATTCCAGATAGAACGAAGCAACAGATGCAGAGCCTTGGGAAAAAATGAAACACACAAAAGGATGCCAATTGTATTGACTGGGATAATACCGACAGTCGGACAAAAAATAGCAGGCATCAAAAAGAAAAGAGAGAGCAATACATAAACTATACTTTCGATGAAGAAAAATGGAAATATAAGAAGGGGAAACAGTATAAAGAGGACTGAACAACATAAATGAATAAAACTATACGGAAAAGATACGGAACAATGCAGGAAACAGCGAAAATCTTGTTACAGAAAAAAATCGACGAAATAAAAAGTTTAAATTATAAAGTTGAAAGTTAAAGTTTGATCTAGGCGTATGAAAGAAGTGGATGAAGAAAGGGAAGGAATCTACAGAAGATGGACTCCCACCAAAGATGTTTTACTGGAAAGATGAAAGAACTTACCGAACTATTTTCAAAGTGCCTCAGGAAGAAAGATATACCCTCCAGTTGGAACAATGTTATTATTTTGTTACATAAGAAAGGGGACAGCATGTGTCGAAAACAAACTCTTTAGTTTGTCAGAACTGTACAAATGTTTACCAAACTAATTGTAAATCTTACTGAACAAGACTTAGGTTTTCATCAGTGAAATTAACGAACTACTAGATTTTGAATATTAGACCACATATAAGTTTTGAATAGCACTATCTACATGTTGTTCATGTGTCAATGTTTCGGTTTGTAATCCTAACTTTATTTAAACATTGCGAACAATTTCATTGTGCTTTATGTTATGTAAACCTATGCACATTCGTACGTGACGAACCCATAAACAATAATGTTCTTAAGCAGGGATTCCACCTGGATTTTCAGTTTGGGGAGGTGTAAAGTCAAAATTGAGAGGGTGTAAGTGGAGTTTTGAACGCTTTCTATCGATTTTTGTTGCAAAAAAATTAAAAGTTAGAGGGATATTGTCGAGAATTTGTGGGGTGAAACCACAACAGGGGAGTCTGGCGGAAGTATGTGTTCAAGGCAGAATAAATGGGGCCTAAACAAAATTTGTTCTTCCTTAGACAAGAAGACTTTTTCACGTAATATGGGCCCTGTTAGAATATTAATAGCGCGGCACTTTTATCTTGCTTTGCAATAAATCAAGATTATTAGTACGACTAGAACAAATGTGAAAATTGACTTTCACAAATACAATATCCATTTTAATATATATATATATATATATATATATATATACACAAGAGATACAGTATGGAAATTATACAAGTGTATGCTCCAATAACCTCGCACCCGGAGGAGGAAGTCGAAGACCTATACGAGATACAGAAGATTTTGGATAGTAGCAAATCGCATTACAAAATTTTAATGGGAGACTTCAATGCGAAAGTAGGAACCAAGCAGAGCAGTGACACGAAAGAGGGAAACTTTGGATTTGGCAAAAGAAACAAAAGAGGAGAGAAGTTAGTGGAATTCTCAGAAGCCAACAGACTGTCTATTTCCAATACATTTTTCAAGAAACCGCCCCAGAGGAAGTGGACATGGAAAGGCCCAAATGGGACCAAAAACGAAATAGACTACGTTCTATCAAATAACAGGGCAATTCTGCAAGACGTGTCTGTTCTGAACAGTTTCAAAGTCTCGAGTGATCATAGGAAGGTGAGATGTAAGCTGAAACTAAATACTAGAGAGAAAGAAGCTTATCAGAGGAAAACCGTCAGTTTTAGATCTGGAAAATCTTGGAAAACACAGACAGATATTCGAGATAGAACTAAGCAACAGATTCAGCGCCTTGGAAGAGTTAGAGGATGAAGAAGACATCGATAGCAGAAATAAAATACTGACTGAGATAATAAGA
>JAGDQP010006177.1:40138-54984 GCA_022664845.1 Lepisma saccharinum | reverse complement strand
TATATATATATATATATATATATATCACTTATTCAAAAGCTCACCAAAATTATGTTCTAATTGAAGTAACAGTCGATCGTGTCAATATGACGACGTGAGGCCGGGAGAAGTACAAAACCATTTTCTATAATGCTCTCAGAGTTGTTGCGTAAGCTAGCTCTTTCTACACATACATACAGTACTTGCCCTAAAATGTTTTCAAGAACTCCACATATATTCCTTAGCTTTACCACTGTATATTCCCGAGGGATCTTTGTCTGGAAAAAAAAAAAAAAAAAAAAACATTATAGCTTGAAAGATCATCTTTAGGTTCTTGTGTGTTGGTTCCGGCTGCAGTAATTAATTGCCCTTGTACTTTATGGTTGACCTTCCTAGTTTCTCCGAATACAAGATTCAAGTTACTTCAGTATACACCACAATATTGTTTCTTAGCAGCACACTGACCGTTCTCATAAGGCTTGAATTAAACGACATATTTTTTCATTCATTTCTATATAGAAGAAATAACCGTGGAATTTGTTATGAAGAATTAAAGACTGTCCATACTCTTTTCTTTCTTTTAAGTAAGGCGTATCAAGTTGAGCGATCATTGCGTCTCAAGGGTTGGGGGATTCACTATGTCAAGTTTCTGGTTGGGATTACATTAGCCGCTTTGTTTAGCGGCTTCGTTTCAACTATTATTTAGGAACAGTAGAGACTATTATAAGAGACTGGCTTTCTTTCCCTTGAATGACGTTACTGTTCTGTCTTGGTTGTAAAAGCTTTCTTTCGTTTTTTAAGTAAAAGAAGCTGAAGTAAGACACAACAGCTTTGAAATGTATCTCCACACACAGTTTTTACCTCGATATATATTCCTATATCCCCTGCAAGCTATTTCAAACCAAGTGGAAGTGAAAATCAGCCTCTCTTATATTCTTACGTAGCTAAACAGAAATACAGTAGAACATGAAATATTCTACTGTATTTGTAGAATCCCACATAGCAAAATGATGTCCCAGGGATATCTGACGGATCTCCTGGCAGGATATCGGGACGTCAGTAGGACGTCCTGTTTAAGTCCCGTTTACATCCATGGGACGTATAGTTCTAATTAATCCTTCGTATAACTATACGAAGGCATATCCTTCGTATAGTTATAATTAATTAAATAATAATAATAGTAAGGTCGATTTAATTTATAGAAATTCCAGGTAGGTCATCCCGCACGGCTTTCCGGGGGACATCCAGGGGACCTCCATACGGGATGAACTGTTTGTATTGCCCACAGAGTTATCCCACGGACGTCCTTAGGATGCTATGGGAGCAGGACCATTCTGACGGTAATGGGATCTAAATGGGACGTCCCGGGGACGTACTCTGCTATGTGGGATATGTCGTCAAAGAATACATTTTCTCAATATAAATAGTTTCTTACATTTGTCTCGATGTAATATCGATGCCGTTGTAGTTGGATAGATGTGATCTAATGAAGTTATGAACAGCACAAGTGCTGACGCGTGGAGTCTGGAGATGTGTAGTCAGTCCTCTATTTTCCCATCTAGTTTGGATTGAGTTGTGGGGGCCCCCCCCCCCCTACCCTATCCAATAAAGCTCTCGTGACCCTATAGCAGGAACTTCCTCTTTATGAAAATGAATTATACACAACAGTTTTTGCTATTGTGAACTATATTTTGAAATTATAAACACATTATTTGATATTTTGATTCTTATTAGTATAATTATGTCAAGTTATCTGCCAAAAAGGTGCACGGTATAGCAAGGAAAGATTTAGATGTGGTAGATATACTCTTAAAAAATTGCTCACAACACTGTTCGGGAGAAACAAACAAACGCCTATGTTATGGAATTCTCAAGCATCCACTCCATTGGCCAGATATAGTGCCATCTAATATATTTTTCATCCTTCCAAACATTTCTGAAAGAAACTTATTTCTGGACTGCCAAGTCATAAGCTTTGTTCGAATGGGCTAAACTACTTGAACTAGTGTACACTTTTGCGTTCGAGTGAGTAGTGCAGCCTACACCTAAGGGCTGATTTTCATGAAAGCTTACGTTGCTTTTGATTTGGGTGAGTAGCCAATTGAAACACGTGTTTTATTGTAAGGTAAGTGTAACACGGGTTTCAATTGACTATTCATCCAAATCGCAAGCAACGCAAGGTTTCATGAAAATCAGCCCTTAGAAACACATGCATGAAAGCATTTCATGCACTAGTACAGAGTACACGGATGTAAATACGATAGACGGGTTCACTAGCCCAATACAATTAAGCTGGGTCAACTTGACGCCGGTTTTCGATTAATCTTGCTTGGTAAATTGGGATTTACTTGCGTCTTATTGGTTGGCCTATGTCTGGATGTGTGGAAGCAAAGAATGGATGAAGATCTAGGTAAGGAAGAGAAGGGAAATATTGGATTTTTTAAAATATAGTATTGTATGGAACGTGATGTTCATTTTTTAAAATCAATTACACCTGCCAAGTACTCATGGCTTGTGCTGGCTTCAATTTCGGGTCGCTAGAAGTAGATCCGTCCCCCGTATATAGATCATCACGTTCCGTACAATACCATATTTAATATATTCCAATCATAGTCCTCTCTTCCTTAGCTAGATCTTCATCCATTCTTTGCTTCCACACACCCAGGCACAGGCCAACCAATAAGACGCAAGTAAATCCCAATTCACCAGGTAAGATTAGTCGAAACCCGGCGCCAAGTTGACCCACATTAATTGTATTGGGCCAGTCGATCCGTCTATCGTATTTACATCCATGACTTTATACGAATTAGGATTTTTTCAATCAAGACCAGGTTATGCATAGAAAATAAAAGGTGGACAAAGCCTGTACTTGAATAGTAAAAAAAAAAAGTACACAAAGTTCAATTTTTGGCATGAATTTAGATACGGGAGACGGATCGACTGACCCAATACAATTAAGGTGGGTCAACTTGACGCCGGTTTTCGATTAATATTGCCTGGTGAATTGGGATTTACTTGCGTCTTATTGGTTGGCCTATGCCTGGGTGTGTGGAAGCAAAGAATGGATGAAGATCTAGCTAAGGAAGAGAGGAGGAAGATTGGAATATTTTAAATAAGGTATTGTACGGAACGTGATGTTTAGTTGTTTTTTTAATCAATTACATCTGTCAGGTACTCATGACTTGTGCTGGCTTCAATTTCGGGTCACTCGAAGTAGATCCGTCTCCCGTATCGAGATCCATGAAGTTTTGGAGAGTAAAGAAGATAGAATCAGGTTTGATCAGAAAATTCCTGCACTGTAACTTTGAAAACTGGTGTATAAACATAGATCGCAGTTTAATCTTCTAAAATCCAAAGTACACTTTACAGAAAACCATATTTTTTAAATAATTACAATAAAGTTTAAATGTTGTCAACAAAACGATAAGAACAGGTTTTGTTACGATTCTTACTTAAAAACGTCAAATGGGTCGCACAATTAGCACTTTTTTTTAAAAACAAAAAAAGCAATAACTTTCTTAACTGTACTTGCGTTTATACTCGAATGGAAACTAATAACCAAAGCTGTGTAAAGAAAATTGAAGACTAATTGTATTCAAAGCGTAATATAAAACTACTTTTTACTACATAACTGCGATAAAGAAGACAATATTACATAAAGCTGATGTAATGCTACCGAGCTGTGTTCTTTGTAGCGAAAGATATTAGTGCAATATTCTATTAACAATTAGCGTAGATTTTTTAACACTAAAAGACTTGACAGTAGAAATTCCACCACATACAGGAGCGTTAATTGAATCATAAGGAAGAAACAATAGCGGAATGTTCTCGTAAAAACAATATTCTCCTTGGTGAACGAGCATTCGTGTCAACAGCTAATTGCGCAGCAGATTTGCAGGCGTACACAAATCAACATGAATAATACAGTGGAGCCCTGTTTATCCGGATAAAACATATACATGCAGGAAAACGGGGTCCATTGGTACAGTGCCGTTAGTTTTTGCTAATATGTTGTTTACAGCACTAACATCTTACTATGGTTAACGTTAACCTGTATAATTTAATAATGTAGACCCCTAAATACATGTTACCATTAACGCAGGTTCTAAATTTTACTCAAACTTACGACATTACATTCTTACGTTAGTATTCTAAACAAAAGTGAGGCGCGTTGAGTTACTTCCTTTCTTTTTCGAATCCTATGAATGACTATAGCTTTAGTAGTACAGAAGAATGATGGCAGAACTACAATAAACTCATTTATGAAGATCATTTTATAATTAAAACCTTTATATCGTGTAATATTTTGTTTAGTTCTATAATACTCACTAGATGGCAGTACAAGCACGAAAACAAAGTTAAGGCACAGAGAATCATGATTCGAAGACAAAAGAAATTTTGTTTTTACTTTTAGATTCGCAAGCTTCTGTAGAACACGTTATTGGAAATGGAACACACATTTCCTTGCGTAGAAATTTGTCTGTATGTAGCGTAACCAACTTACTTCATTCAATTTCCACTAGGGGGGGGGGGATTGGTACAAAATCGAAGGACAGCATTGGATTGTACGAATTTGTCCCTTCTGCTGTTGTACCAATCTACCACTACACAATACGATTCTCTTCTTTCGTGCCGATTGCAAAGAGGGAGTCTGGGATTTTGACCAAACTTGGGACTGGGCAGACATGTAGCCCTATATCAGAGCAGGGTTTGAAAAGTATGCAAAATTTGCGCGCCAGGGCCACTAATCATTAGGTTTGGCCACCTGGAGTCACACTTGGTGGCCAATAATATGAGGTCACCAGTGATTACAAATGGCCACCACAAAATTCTTTAGGTGGCATCATTGGCCACAAAATTTCAGATAACTTTTTAAACGCTGAATCAGAGACAGTAACCTGCAAAAATTTGGGTCGAGGATGTGTAAAGATATGCTACTTTCGATTTATTAAATGTGAAGTCAACGAGAGCGTTTACGAAGGACACTCCCCAAGCTAGAGAGCCCGATTGTGATGTAAATTCGTATGTAGGTACAGCGCCCAAGCAAACCATCACAGCCCAAATTATAGCTTCTGTGGTCAACAAGTAACGACAAAGGGATCCGAGAAAGATGGAACGTAGAAAGGGAGTAAATCGTTAACAGAGTAAGAAAAACGTAATCATGTTGAATAACTATGACCGCCCACACGTCACGTAAAAATAACGGTGCAGATTCTCCATGAGTTGCAGTATGAAACCCTTCCTCACCCGCCGCATTCCTTCGATCTCTCTCCCACTGACTACCACCTCTTCCGCCATCTCGATCACTTCTTGGCAGGGAAGATCTTCCCTGACGGTCGAACAGTGCAATATGCAGTTGAAGATTCCTTCGCATCGCAGACTTCTTTCGCCATGGAATCCAATCGTTGGTTGAGCGATGGCAACAGTGTATGTATGCAGACGGCGACTACTTTGATTAACCAGGTAATGTAGTTCTAATTTTTTTGGCCTTTGGACATGACGCTTCTGAGGCGGACATTTCATTCGCACCAACTCAATATTATAAGCGAAGGTATGAAATCTGGAAAAGAGATAAAGACAAGAATAGCAATGACGACAGAGAAGAAATAAATATATTCTGTGATGTGTGGAATAATGAACAAAGAGTCGAAGAACAGAATGAGTAAACGTTTCGTATTGGGCGCATTCACGGGCTAAGGTAGCACTAAGCGCTGAGAGAGCATTGTAATCGTATTGGTTGCTGCCTATAAGCAAACCAATAAGATTCAAGTGCTCTCTCAGCGCTTAGTGCTACTTTAGTACGTTGAATGCGCCCAATAGAGCCGAAACGCGGACTCTATGAAAGTGATTAAAGTACGGTAAGCATTTGAAATGTGGACGTGGGGAAGAATATGAGAAATCAGCGGGACGTAATAAGGAAGTGCTGAAAAGAGTAGGCGAGAGACTTACAACACTGGAGACAGGGACGTACGCAGAGGGGTCCCCCCCGCCCAAAAAAATATGATATTTTGTGAAATTAATACAATTTTTTGCCAAAATTATAAGCATTTTACGTAAGTTTCACACCCAGACAGACCTTGGACCCCCCACCAAAAAAAGTACGTGCCTGACTGGAGACATTAAAGAAGATAAAAGAAACTGTCTAGGAGAGCGGTTCTCAAACTTCATTGGTACGGGGCCCACCTTAGTATTTCAAACGTTTTCGTGACCCACGAAAAGACTGTGATAGGTAATTCTAATGTGAAAGTGGAATAATATTTATGAAAGTACATTACTTAAGAAAAAAATAATTTATTAATGAATATAGTAGGAAAATTAACTATTTTAAATTGAAATGTACATTAGTCTTAATACAATTATTAATCTTACATCTAATAATGAATGATGATTAAATATTATATATTTATTTAAATGTGTTTAAAATTAAAAGTAGGCCTGTGAGAAGTAAATAAATTTTATAAGGTTAACTTAAATGTGAACGCGATTTATGACATTGTTCTGCACTGACGAAAATGTCTTTTGAAATATAGCCTCAAATCGCCCTCTACACAAAGTCTGTTTCTGTATTTATTGTTCAAAAAAATGCCGAACTTGAAACGGCAAGTTCACACAAATAAGTTATAGTAAACGCCATCAAATGTCTGAATGCTAGTTTTGATATTTCTGTGTATTCTCCTCGTTCATTAATACAGAATGAGATTAAACGTTTCTTTGAACAACAGTTTTCAGAAGATGATTCACATTTGTTTATATGATCCTCTTCAAACGGATTTCTGATGCATTGGTTCCCCTTATCAATTTTAGGAATACAACTCCTAAAACAAGGCTCGGATTATTCGCCATAACACAAAAAAATCTCGCCTAGATGTATCCAGAATTTAGATTTGGGAAGGGTCCCAGGGCTTCCGGGAAGGTCCAAGGTATGCCTGTGCATGAAATGTATGTTATATATGTATAATTACGCCTGAAGTTATACTATTTTTCAATAAAATTCTTAGTTTGGGGGATTCGAATTCCCCGGACCCACCCCCTAAATACGTCCCTGATAAATGCATTAAAATATTATTAAGACCGGTATCTATGAATGACGCCATCCTATTGGTAGCTGCTGGTAAGATGTCCAGCACTGCCATATGGCAATCATGACTACGACTATATTCGATTATCATCATATGGCACTATGCTTGCCTAGTTATAATGTCGACTGACTGTATCATAAAACACTGCTTTCAAGTAGCTATGTACATTTTTTCATGATTTTTTTAAAGTAGTAACATGTGTTCGTTACATTTTTAGAGCAGCCAAAATTATTAAATAATATTTTGTAGACCTGGCCTGTCGATCCTCTAAAACATCACCCGCGACCCACCAGTTGGTCAGCCCATAGTTTCGGAACCGCTGGTCTAGGACATTGGCTACAGATAGATTGTATATTAATGAATACAATTAAGGGGGTAATTGAGGGGAAAGAATCTAACACGCCAGCCCAAGACAAAGAGTGCAAGATTGGAGTGAATGGAGAGAGCTTGGTTTGCTTTGAAGGATCTATCACTTTTGATAGCACAGTAATAATTCGGACTGCCCATGAATATCGAAGAAGGGAAAAATCTACAAAATTTCCAGCTACCCTTCCTTCTGTCTCTTTTATGCATTCAATTGTTTTCCGTCAGAAAACACCTCTGTTGTTTTTTCAAGGTTACATGTGGCAGAACGGAACGCAATTTTACTGCAGTGGCTGCATTCGGTAATAAAGAATCGTAAATTGACGAAATCGTCATGCACGTAAAAAATAACTCAGGATAATAGGAGACCTTGTTAATCCATGACCGAAGATAATCTGTATAGTTGCACTTGGAAGTTGACTCACCATCTTTCAGTTGCCTGCGTCACAAAAGCTTAGAAGTATTGTAGTTCATATCACGCACTGTCTGCAAACTAGTGACAATTCAAACAGAAATAAAAGCCACGCCAGAGACAAATAGTTGACTCATGTATTTGTTTTTGTCTTAATCTCTCAGGCAGAGATAGGAAGTGTTTGTGTAACTGTCTGTGACTAGGTGATGGGAAATACGGTACTCATTGTTTTCTCTCTCTAGTTCAGTCCAAGGAGTAATAAACTAAGGAATATTTACTTTATTATCCTGTCCTTCTATCGAACTTTTCTAGCAAGGATTGGAAATTTAAAATAAAATCATATTTGAACTAGTCACTAATTTGTGATCCATGGATCCCCGTTGGCTCCGGCAGTCTAGCATGTAGATGTTTATTTAACTTATATTTATTGGACAGACAGGCAGCTATGCTTAATCCGTGACATGTCTGACGAATGGCATGTAGCAGGCTAGCCTATAAGATGTCTATCTAGCCCATAAACAAACTAAATGCTACACCATAGACTAAATAATTGCTAGACTCCTGGAATAGCTATTTCTGTGACTACATCAGGGCGGTATTTTAGGAATTTAATGGTATAATACACACCATACCATGGATCTCGATACGGAAGACGGATCCACTTCTAGTGACCCGAAATTGAAGCCAGCACAAGCCATGAACTTTACTATCATGGAAGGTGAAATTGATTTTTTTTTTTAAAAAAAACTGATCACCACCTTCCGTACAATACCTTATTTAAAATATTCCAATCTTCCTCCTCTCTTCCTTAGCTAGATCTTC
This sequence comes from Lepisma saccharinum, assembly GCA_022664845.1. Taxonomy (NCBI): domain Eukaryota; kingdom Metazoa; phylum Arthropoda; class Insecta; order Zygentoma; family Lepismatidae; genus Lepisma; species Lepisma saccharinum. The sequence continues at coordinate 46,329 of JAGDQP010006177.1, read as the reverse complement.
ATCCATTCTTTGCTTCCACACACCCAGGCATAGGCCAACCAATAAGACGCAAGTAAATCACATCGAGCTCTACGTAAACTATACTGGAGTAACTACTTAGTGTTGAAATATAGACTCCAGAGCAAATATTTAAATTCGTTTGTCCACTTCCAGTCTAATCCAATGTTGACCAAATTTTCAGTTCTAACTCAGTTTTATACGCTTGATATCGCTGTGTGGCCCGTTTTTTAATTCAAGTCTTAATTTCTGAGTTATTCATGTAATAGTATACCGCACTCTGCATACAATAGAAAATACTGCAAATAATATTTACGTTTTTTTTGCAAGAATTAAGACATAAATAAAGAAACTGGCCACACAACGATATCAAGCGTACAAAACTGAGTTAGAATCGAAAATTTGGTCCATATTGGTTTAGACTGGAAGTGGACAAACGAGATTAAGTTTCCACTCCGCTCCCTAGCTTCACATATTCATGAAATTTTCAATGGCTGCAGTCAGTCCAGTATCGTATTAATGGAGGTCGATGGTAAATCCCAATTCACCAGGGAAGAGTAATCGAAAACCGGCGTCAAGTTGACCCAGCTTAACTGTATTGGGATAGTCTATCCGTCTCCCGTATCTAAATCCATGGTATAGTACAAGGATGAAAACTGGTTGTCCATCTTCGTGGAGTTTAGTAGTTAGAAGCGTCCAAAGGCATCATCATCACAAATAATGTAACGTCTCCATAGGTAATTTGGTATGCCACGTTAGTTTAGCAAAACGCAAGTTAGGTTTATACCCAAAGAATGTATTTTGCTGGATATATTAAAAAGACACACACAGTGAGATAAGTAAATATATTAGGTGTGGTTATTTAAGTTCCAATTGTAATCCACTGATTCTAACTCTAACCTACAAGACTAGTGAAATGCACTAGGTTAAGATATATTGTACAAATTATTTATTTGTAACGCATGCAATGTTTAGGTTAGTTCCCAAGCAGGACACTCACGTAAAAAGAAAAAGGTGATATTTTGGTCGAAAAATCAAAATCACGTCTTTGTAATAAAATCTACGTCGCTATTTCGTGATATTTCGGTCTTTTAATTGACTTAACTTTTTTATGTCTCATCCTCTAGTTTTTGACGACATACTATGATTATATCTCCTTTTCGATAGCGACTGCGTGATTCTAGCCAATGAAGTTGAAGTAAAACAGTGAACTTGTCGGATTCAACTGTTTTCTGTCTGCCGCTGCTTTCTAAAATGCGCTTAAAATGCAAAAGGAACGGGATCAAACGATTGTTTTGGAACAGATTGGTTCATTTATATGTTTATTTGAAACAAATAACTACAGGAACAAGCTGTCACTGGAGGAATTTTACATACGTTCTTTGGTTTGTGACATTTACCCGTCATTTTGACGTCTTTCGAATCAATTTTCGAACAAAACATAACGTCATTTTCACGTGAGTCTGCTGTTTGGGTTCTTCTAAAATTATATACACCATCTATACAGAGTAATTCCAGATTAAAGATCCATAAGATTAGAAACGTACGGTTATATTCGAGAAAAATACAGTAACTACCATTATCCGAAATATAATGTAAAAAGATTATCGTTGTGTAGGCCGCGTTTAGGTCCCTCTTTATCATTCCGTTCAGTCCATCCGTGTCCAAAAAATATATATCAGAAACAACAAGGTGTAGAGAGATGATTGATGTGTTGTTGGAAAGGTCTGGATTAGACTAGCTCAGAGGCGCTGCAACCGTCTTGATTAGTGCAGTGTTCCCAGTCCATTTTAATTCAATATTTAGCATTGTTTCCACTATGTTAGACATGCCAACACCAAACTTGGTATAAGCAGTATTCGAGAATCGAGACAATAGAAAAATTGTGTGTCTTCCAAGCACCACAATATTCTGTTGCCAACCCGTGTCCAAAAATATATCTCACAAATTATAAGGTGTAGAGACGTGGTTTAGGTGTCATTGGCAACATCTTGGCTCGACTAGCTCAGAAAATGTACTTTATTTAATGAATTTATTTATTGATGGTCTAGCGTTTCTCAACCGCCGGGCCGCAAGAGGATCCCTTGAAATTTATCATTTTAGTTTTCTAAAGATTTTTCATGAATCTTATAGTTGAAATATTTTGAGGTTAATAATATTTGTGAACTCAGAATGTCCAAATAACTATTTAAAATTAGTTTCATACAATGCCTTGACACTAACTAATTTCCAAGATCTCAATGTGTCATTTTTGTTTTACTGTTCTGAGAAATGAAACCATAAAGCTATCACGACCTACCGAACATCTCAACACAAACCATGTAGTCAATAAACCGACTTGATTCTTTATTGGGTCAAATAGAAAAGAAAATTACTTCGTAAGCTTGAACAACTGACAATTCACTTAAAAGATATGCCGTTGTCGAATGATAAAACTGGAAGAGCGATATAGTATAAAGCAAAAGATTCAATGAGAGGTCGCAAATAATTAAAAAAAAACGTTGGAGTTTGTTCTGATGACGCTGCTTGTCTTACAGGCAGAAACCTAAATTTAGTCGCTAAATTAAGGATATGGAGACTAATAACTTATTGCCAGTGTTCGAATTGCGGGGGGGGGGGGGATTTTCCCTGGTGCATGAGGATTTCATCCACGGTTGTTGATTCCGCATATCATGCTAACCAGGTACAAAATCTTTGTATTTCTACCCGAACAGGCAGCATATTAAAACTTACTACCACTAGTTTTAGGATCCCCCCTTCGTAATATGTAACAAATCAAACACTGCTTATTGCAAGGATGTTTTGGAGATACGAGATTTCGCCAAGAACATGAAGCTATACGTCACAGCGTAGTCCCGCCCACTTAGCCCGCTTACTCCAATCAAAAACATTGTTTCCGGCTTACAAAGATTGCAGCAAGCTGTATAGTTGTCTCCTAACCAATTAGGTGTGTCGTCTTGGTCGATACTCAGTTGTTTCTTGGCTCAAGGTCCATCCGAATCCACCATTTAGTACCCTTGATTATGCCGTTGTACCGTTTGATGCGCCGTTGTTGCTATCCGAATTGAGCGGCGTAGGGCGTAATGAAGGGTGCGTATCGACGGCACATCTCGTGTACGCTTGGATGTAACGTATCCACCGTTTGTGCGGCTAGAAGCCATATTTGAAGAATGAGAAAGTAATGTGTTGATTTGAAGATATTAAATATCTGTGTGTTTGTGTGTGTGTTTTAGTTTGTTTTTTTAACGTTAATCAACTTTTCTTAATAGTTCGATAAATTTCCGCTAATAAATGCAATCGTTTGTGGAAACCAGTTGTTATGACTTACGGTGATCTGTGGCCTACGCTATACATAACTGATTTCAGATCAGTTTCATTAGAAATAATGAACAAATTTTACTTTGGGGGCCCTAAATGTGTAAAATTTACAGGAGAAATGTAATTTTTGCAAAGTGTGTGGAAGAGTGGAAAGTACATTGGAGTGTTAAAGACAATGTGCATAGCGTGTAATAAAAATATCTCACATTACATTTCTCTAACTTGTCTTTGCTCTTTCGACACTGTAGTCCGAGATTTTGAAGCATAAATACGCACCATACAAAGCATTCATATAGTTCCGCATCAGTGGATAAACTAGAGTTGGTATTTAACGAAATAATAATGAGACTTAATTTTTCATAATACTTTAAGTTTCTGGTTGTCATTAGGTTCTATAGAAGTGTCAGTTTAAATTATTTTGAAGTTAATGACGTAGAGACCGTACATATGTCTTAATAGCTGGCGGAACCTGGGGTCCCAAAAGTAAAGTTTATCCTAAAAAATAGGGATACATTTATCCCTTACGCAAGCAACTTAACCTTTGTTAATTACCCATGTGTAACTTTGTACACATGAATTAAAAGAATGTAATGTTATGTATAGTGCGGACCAGGTAATGTAACCTATCACGGGGCTGCTCTATTGTAAACACTTCAGGCCCTTGTACTCTTTTAACTTTTTCGTATTTGATGCAATCTAGCCTAACCTTGCTTTAACGTAGCGTGTTGAGTCTCAAGCCAGCATATGAAATACATGAAAAAGTTAAGAATAATAGGATCGTGTAGTGATTATAATCGAGTACACCCCCCAAAAAATTACTTTTGTTATGTGAAGGTTGTATCATGTTCTTGGCGTTGTCGTACCTAATGAGAAACGGTATTATTGGATTTTGTACACGGTAGAAAAACCACGTCGATAAATTTACGAATTAATATAAACCTCATGCCAACAATAGCATGTTCACACATAAGAAAAGGAAAGTACTTGGTTTAGGAGTAAATGGATGATCCGCTCGTGTAGAGCTTTGAGTATAACTTTAAAATTTTTACTGTTAAAATTGATCCTGAAAAATTATACGTACTATTCTCAGCCCCACCTATTTGCCTTTGTAGAAATCCAGTAAGATGCTGCATATTTTCAGATATCATTCTTCGAGGAAATTTATTCTTTTCTCACGATCTGCATTTAGTAAACTGTTGCAATGTAGTTATAACATTTGTTGATAACTTTCTGTTTAACATTTTACTTTCTTCGGCCTGAGCCGAAGTTGCCAAAAAGCCTTAAATAAAAATTCAATTCAATTCCCATTTCTTCGAAATAAGACCTTCAACATTCATACATGTACCTTGCGTCCACTAGGCTTTCAACTGTTATTACAGTAGTGCCATCTACCGTTTGAAATCGGACAACGGCGCAAAACAGGGTACAACGGGACGAAGCAAATAGTACACTCGACGGTGCACCGTTGGATTCGGTTACAGCTTCACACTCTCGCTGGGTATTGTATTCCTAACAAGAATAATAAATAGTATCCTAAAATATGCATAATTTCCACAATGTTGGAAAACGGCTAAAGTAGTCAGGTTGCCTAAACCAGGCAAAGATCCAAAGTTTCCACAAAGTTGCCAATTAGCTTATTAAATACAATGGCGAAAGTTACAGAATCAGTAATACTCAAACAGGTTAACAGGCACTTAAAATCACAAAACATACTTATCAGTGAACAGTTTGGCTTCAGGTAGAAACACTCCACCACGCACCAACTCGTTAAGTTAGTAGAAAGCATTACAGATAAGTTCAATAAAAGCTAATGCACTAGTTGTATCTTTCTTGACGTTGAGAAGGCATTTGACCGAGTATGGATCACGGGCATCCTCTACAAACTAATTGCTAACAAACTACCCAACCACCTCATACATCTACTACAGTCATACCTTACCAAACGTAAATTCTATGTATCCGTAGAACGACATAACTCAACAACAAGACATATTAAGGCGGAATTACCCCAAGAATCACTACTTGGACCCACACTTTTCAGTTTATACATTAATGATATCCCTAAAACGGATAAAACAGACATATCGCTCTTCGCTGACGACACTTGTCTGTATGCAACTAGCTGGCAACCGGACCAGGCAACAAAGTATTTACAAAACCATTTAGATGCCATGGAACTTTGGTTTTCCAAATGGAAAATCAAAGTAAACGTGAGCAAAAGTGAAGCTGTCAATTTCACACGCAGGAAAAGAAAACCTACTCACCCACCGAAACTGTTCAATAACCACATTCACTGCAATAATCATGCAAAATACCTTGGGGGTACAACTGGACTCAAAACTCACCTTTGCAAGACATATACAATCCCAAATAGGTAAATCTGCAGGAAGACTAGAAGAGCTCAAAAGCTTATTAACTAGCAATCAGCTAAACAGACAAAAGCAACACTATACAAAATGCTCATTCAACCGATTCTTTTATACGCAGCACCAACATGGGGTTACGCTGCACAAGTACATATAAAGAAGCTACAAACATTTCAAAACAGATCACTCAATGTCCTAGGTACACAAGACTCATTCCACTACAGTGCAGCCTCAACATAACCAATATATCAGAGTATCACAGATACAACTCAGAAATTCCACTCCACCAAAGACCATTCACAAAATAACCTGATTTCCCAACTTGGAACATACAGCACAGGCTTTCATATGAAACACAAAAGACCACTAAACGTACTAACCCCTAACCCACCCAAATGAATTCAAACAAACCCAATTACAACCATAATCTCCAAGGAAAATTTATATATATATGTGTGTAACTAAGTGCGTGTGAGTATATATATATATATATATATATATACTCACACG